>JASGXE010007578.1:0-19720 GCA_030068105.1 Sinentomon sp. SZTP_YWyxl | reverse complement strand
AAAACGTCATTCCAAAAAAATGTATCACAATACCACATTTTATATCTGCAATAAAATCATTTTCGAACAAAATCAAGCTTACTCATAAACTTCAGCCTTGTTTGACAAATGTCTAATGGAGTGAAAAGAGAATTCCTGCACCAAGCCAAATTGATGGGCTATACTCAATGATGGATAGACATTGATGTTTCGCTTCGAGGCATGAGGAACATTCTCGATATATCTCCTCAAAAGGAATGCACAAGAGCATACCGGAAACGCCCGTTTCGCAACGGGACGAAAACGGCCGTGAATTTAAGAAGGTGGAAGCTGTATAATTGCATTTCGGAATCACAAATTCATAGTCTTTCCAGCGACTTCAGTCAACCGAGATTCTTTCCGGGAGCTGCTTCTCCGCATATATAAATGGATTCTGGAGAGCCAGGAGCTGTTCTTCCAGCAGCTCTCATTCATGACATTTCAGTAGGACGCAAGGAATTCCTTTCATCACGGCGCCATATTCAAAGCAAAATGCTTTGCCATTGCGCAATGCGCATTGCTTATATGGAAATCATCAACCAACTGATGAAAACACCTCTGAAAGAGCCATCTCGCATGGAACATTTTCAACAGACGACACGGCACTCTTTGAGTGGAGTGGAGCCCTCCTCTCACTCTCGAGCATGATTTTTCTTTAGATAATTTCGAGTGATTTCCATCAGCGTGCGTTGAATTGTGAACTGACCACAACTTTCATCTGCTTCTACAGCTATGGGAAACGCAAGAACGCACCTCAGCGCAAGAGCGCCCCTCAGCGTAAGAACGCCCCTCAGCGCAACAACTCACCGAATAAATGGTGAAAATCATTAGCCATTTTATCACCTTGAGTGCCCGCCACCTTAAGATGCCGCAGACTCCTAGCCAAAAGGAGAATCGCGTTTAGGAGGAGTCCGCGAAATCCTTGCTCGATATCCTGCACCTGCTTCGTTCGCCAGCAAAGAAATGAAGATTCCCAATTTTACTCCCAAGAAGAAGAACCGAGGCAAAAAATGGAATTATATGGTCTTAACTTAAAAGATAGCTGCATCAGCATCCGGCAGAGGAGGGGTGGGGGAGGCGGGGCTAGGCAGAACTCGTCAAAGAGGCTTTTCGGAGCTGACGCAACGTGCCCTGAATCTGAAATTAATACACGCGGACCAAGGCTACCGAGCAAAACAAACACACCATCGAGAGCTTCACAAGCGCACGCATACAACCAAACACGGAACGAACGAACAAGAGACATGGTCTCAGCAGACTGGCATTTCCTCTGTCGCTATTTTTGCCCATTGGGCCATGCCCAAAACAAAAATTAAGTTCAGTTTTAAAACTATCGTTCTAAGTAGTGAGTTGTCAGTTGCAAGTTTTTATAGTTTCAAGTTTCTCTCTTTTTGCGTGGTGAATTGCTCGAGGTGTAACGAAGAGTAAAAATCTAGTTTATGATGTGAAATGAAATAAGAAAAATCGGGTTAAGTCATTTCGTGGGGGGACACAATTGCATGACAGCAGGGAAACATTTTCAGAAAACAGCAGTACCCTTAGCCGTGCAATTATGTCCCCCCTTTGGCACGAGCATACGGCACAGGGTGTGCCTTATTTCTCTGGAGGGTGGGCAGTCGGTTGGGATAGGTTTGGAGCTTTGGATAGGTAAAGTTAAGTTCGGTTAGGTTCGGTTGGGTTAGGTTATAGGTTTGGTCAGGTTAGGGTTCTCTGTGCAGCGTAGGTACCTTTATTTACTTAAAACAACCAAATAAACCTTTACTTAAAACAACCTCGACCTAATCTATTCCAATCTGACCTAACCTGACCTGATCTCCCTGGTTACCCGCAGCAACAGATACAGAATAAGGAAAAATAATGCAGGCAGTAGTGAAGCGAAAATGCAAAAGAAAACCGTTTGAGGAGTACACAATTGCACGACAGAGAAAAAGCACACACTGTACCGTCTTCAGGAGCCAAAGGGGGACACAATTGCACGGCTAAGAGTGCTGCTTTTTTCTGAAAATGTTTCCCTGTTACCGTGCAATTGTGTCCCCCCCTTATAAACGACACAACCCAAAAAATCTATGGAAAACTGGCATTTCCGATTTTTGTTCTGAATGACGATCAAAAAGGCACAAAAACATTTCAACGTCAGCTAGTGCGAAATTTTAAATGTTTTGTGTTTCAACTGCGAGTTGTTAGAGCGATTCCTTTGAAGTGGGAAATGTTGAGCTGCGTGTGGTTGTGGCAAATGTATGACAACGTCTATCGAAACAGTTTGACAGCCGATCAAGTTTGCTACGCAACGAATGCGTTCAGACTGACCTTGCCTTTGCCTGCGTGGTGAGGACAGATGACGGCTGGTCAGTCACCTCAGTGAGGCTGGTTGATCACTCGACCGCACTAAGTTGAAGGTGTCCGATGGAATTTGACTGTTTCCTGCAAACCATGCGTGCTGGCATAAATTATTATTAATGGCATGCCCAACGAGATAGAAGGAATTTGAAACTGATTCCATAAAAATATTTGCTGATATTTTATTTCCGAATAAACACGCTGAAAAAAACGGAAGAAGATCAATGCCCATGAGCGACGAGTGACGTTTTCCGCCACTCAGAATGATGATGGACTTTTCGCCAAATCGCTTCAATTTACGCGCCTGTTACCATTCTATGTATGTATTAAGTTTCGTTGGGCGAGCCCATCTCTAGCATTGCATTGTGGCAGACCGGGGAACAGTTCGATCATTGCACAGGCACTTAAACACAAGGTTTGTTTGTCTAATTCAGATTTGCCTGCCTGACAGCCAGTTTAAAAGTGCGGCCTCTACACTCCATTTGTGCTCTCCTCTACCGATTTTGCCATTCAGGTTTTAACGCAAAGCCGTTACCTTCAGGCTGGAGCACTCCGAAAAGTGGTATGATTTAGTCATCACCGTTTGTACACGCATCAATAGCGAAAAATGCCCATTGCAGGGTGTGATGATGTTTGCATGTAAAGCCGGGTACACACGCCGCGAAAACAAGCGCGAATTCGCGTGTGAATCAATCGCGCGCGAAGCTTTCGCGTCGTGTGGTCATCCGGGCGAATGCATTTTTCGCTCGCGTCCACATTCGCATCGAGTTGAAAAATTTCCACTTGTGAGGGGATGGAGGGGGAAAAGCACGCGAAACCTCAGCAGGGAGAGAAACAGTTTCGCGCGCGAATGCAATCGCACGCGAATTCGCACCTGATTCGCGGCGTGTGGACCCGGCTTAATGCGATGTGTTGGATCATGGGATTTGTTTTTGCTGACACACTTATTACCTCAAGGCACATAAGTCGATATTGTGCCACATGCATACACGAATAATAAGAATAATTATCATGAGTCCAATTTGACAAAAAGATGCGGTGATAAAAACTGTTATCGGGGACGGGGGCACTTGCCAAAGCAAAATTGCAAGAAGTGTCACGGAATATCTCGCAAAACCAAAAAAAATCAAACTCAAACTCGAACCGGAACAGCAATTTTTGCAAAAACAGCGACCAGCGAAAAGCTTTTGCGATCTGATCGAAGAAAATGGGACAGTGTGTGTAAAATATGATTTATTTCAATGCATTAGTTATCGTTTCGCATAGGCCGATTTCGCTTTCCAAAGTCATGCTCCAGTCATAAATCTATCTGGGCTTTCCTTCCGTTTTCTTCCAATTCCATGCCTACGACTATACCAGGTCGATATTTTCAACTAATCCACATCGCGCCTATACTTTCAAACAATGTACAATGTGCTCCAACAATAACAGATCACAAAGAGTTGCCTTATTTTTTTGCTTTCTGCAAAAGTGACAGAGTGCGTGATGTTTAGAACACATGTCAGAAATGGGCCTTTTCCATCTGAGTGAGGTGAGTCCATCGTGAAACGAATGAAATGTTCCATGCTCGAGATTAGTAGCATCACGATGGCAAGAATAGCACAACATCCATTCAATGACAATAACAAGTTACTGGAGAACCGTGTAGCTACAGGACTATCATATACCGTAGCATGAACTCATTTTCCACGAACGAACAGGTACAGAACACCCTCATTTTTGCACAAGACAAGAACAAGCCATCAGGGCCCGTGAAGGAAGCGCCAAGCCGATTTAAGACCCGGGCTCCAGTCCAAAAGCCGACTTTACTTTGCGGAACTAGAGACTCCTGGATCCTGGATTGGCTTCCAACCATCCCGCGGAGCCGCTCCATGCAGTCACTATGTGAATGAACACAGATGAGAAAGGCTCTATGGTGGGTTCCATAATATAGAGCGAACGGGATCGTGACTGGAATGGCATTATAACAGATAATAACTGTATATTCGTATTGATGGCTACGCCGCTGCCAGAGCAAAAGCTCTGACTACAGGTATTCCTAGACCTAAATTCCCATCCTCCTCACGTCGCTGGGAGACCTGCCTTGCGAGTGTCAGCTCCTTGTATATACGTGTCCACCGATGCACCTCCACAGGTGAAATTCAGCGTGCGTCGTCTTCACAAGGACGCGCTATGTAATTCCGGAAATAATGATCAACTCGATTCGACTTAAGCAACCCCGAAAGGCAAAGACACCGCAGGGGAATTTGAAGACATTCGCGTCTTGCGAAAATCTTGAAGCTTAATAAACAAGACAAGTCATCACAGACGAATCAAATCAAATCAGTTGGGAACAATGAAGACAGAGCTCTTGATAAGGTGAGTGGTTCGTTAATGATGCCGAAGTCATTGTCTGTATATGCTCGATAGAGAGATACTCAATGAATGCCGGCAAATTTCGTTCTTTTTCTTCAATGCCATCAGGAACGCCACCAATTGGTACAATAATATTAGGGCGCATGGACAGGAAATCCATCACATGCAGAACTGTTATTCAAATATTCAAATCCTTTGAATTGATTTTTTTTTATTAATTTATTTTTCACTTTATTATTTGTTAACCATAGGGCAAATATTATGTCAGTACAAAGAGGAGAAAGGAAAAGAGAAAAGGATCATATGATCAACACGAACAGTATATATGATCACAAAACAAGTTCACAAAACCAAACATTCATTCGAGCTATACTAAAAGGATGACCGTATTTCGCAACAAAAAACAGTTCATCCATGAAAAAAAGAAAATGATGAAGAATAACTGCATTTATAAAAACACGTCAGCCTTAAAACAAACTTAAACATTGACTGTACACCAGTTTAATGTCACAAGATCGAACAGAAGAAAGACTGTTCTGATCTTTGAATGTCCATGAGAGGAAGGAAAATAAAAAATACACTGGATTTTGTGAGAGGAAACCGAAACTGAGAGAAACCGAAACAGACAATCATTACGCGAACTGGAATAAGGCGACAGTTATTTCTATTCCAAACAGTGGCTGCCATAACTTGATCTTCCTTCTATAGTTTTAGACCAATATCGCTAACCTGCTTTACATCTAAGCTATTTAAACGGACACTGTTTTTCATGTTATGTCATATATCTCTGCGCAAAAACCTTCTTCAGCCAAACCGGTTTGGATTTGGATTTCACAAGAATCTGTCTTGTGAGTTCCAATCCATACTTCTTGTTGAATTTTCTAGGATATTGGATTCTGGCATGGAGGTAGATGACATTTTTTAGATTTTTCTAAAGCTTTCGACCTAGTTCTCCACAATAGATTGCTCATGAAAGTTACAAGCATTGAGCTTCCCAGTAAACTGATTCAAGTTATGGCATCATTTCTTAGTGAGCGGTCTCAACATGTCTCGGTTGATGGTATATCACAAGCTCAAGCTGTTAGATCCGGCGTCCCTCAAGGCATTGTAACTGGACCACTCCTATTTCTGTTTAATAGAAATGATTTGCCTGATGAGAGTATGACATCTACTCTCGGATTTTTTGCTGATGGAAGTTGTTATATGAGCTGGTCTTCCCACATTCAATACGTTGTTAACAAAGCTGATCGAGTGTTAGGCCTTATGAGGATTATTAAGGAGTTCGTCAAGCAGGACTAAACTGAAAGAATGTATATCTTGGTGTTGCAAAGACTTGAATACGCTTGAACCGCTCGAGTTGCTTTTCTGGCGTCTGATATTCATGCATTGAATGTGGTCGGAGACGCTTTCCAGGTTCATAACTGCGGTTTTTGCCGCTACTCAAGTGTCAGTGCGTTCTTCTTGAAATGGGCCTCGAGCCTTTGAGACTAACTGCTTCGCAGTGGCAAATCCAGTTCCCAAGCGTATACCTAGCATCTTTATGTATCCTTTTTCACTCGGACTGTCAGGGATTGGAATAATCTCCACCAAACATTACCCCTATTAACCCAACTATGCACTGTCAGAGCTTCCATCCTGCCTCCTCCCCCTTCGGGTTCATGAATTTTTACTTTTGATCTCGCGTTCTGTTCTTTCACTTGTTCTTTTACCGTTGTTGACCATAGGGGCTCGCTGTATCGTTGTGCTGTCATTTTTGTGTTGTGTGTTTGTTTCCATTGGTGCTCGCTCTCCTTGCCCGCAATTCCTTACGGGTAGTGTTGTCTTTTAAATTAAATTAAAATAAAACGTCTGGCCTGAAAATTCTGGGAGAAGCAAGCAGGGATTTTTACACACAAAGCCAGAATTTATTGTTTTTAGTTAGAAAACGGCAAAATGATAGACATTTTTACGCTACAGCGGTGACGGATCAGGCGCATGATGCTGGGTTTGAGTCGCCATGCCCCATCAAATCATCTTTTATCCTTTTAATCAAGTGAAAGTATTTTTTGAGTTTTGTTTCCAAGACGGAGCTCATGCGGTTGGCGAGCGTAATTTCACGCTTTTCCAGCTGGAATCAAAGCATAGCATGTTTGCATTAAGTTTGACCGCTTTCAAGGCGAAAGAACGTAAAATCTGAATTTGCACATACAAAATTGTGGCTCGCGTCATCTTTTCACCGCCTTGGTCTGATGTGGATCTTCCGGAGTTTGATTGCGGACTGAAAAGTGAATGATCGGATTGCGAATCGGTGAACCTCCTTGGTTACCAGGGTTATTCCAGTTTACAAAATCCAGTTTCCAATTGCACAACACAGAGTCAACGCAGGGTAAAATAACAGACACAGGCGGGTGCAGGAGATCGACACATGAGCAGTGAGTCGGAAATATGAACAAGAAACGAGTGATGAACATAAATGTGTTCACCAATACGGGCACTTGTCTTCCCTCTCATTCAACGTTTGCGTCGCTGATCTGGGAGCGATTTCATATGCGCTTTATGTGATGTATCTATCTATTTTTAATGGATTTCATGTTTCATTGCTGCAAATTGATAAACGGTTGTTTCACGTACCTATTTGTTTTTAACCTGCTGACTTTTTTGTTTCCCATTTGTATTTGACGATGTTGGTTAAACGGAATTGTGAGGCGGTGTGCTCTATGCCTAATTTTTTGGGTCTTTGGCCAAAATATAGAAAATTTGCCAGACAAATGTAACGGAGAAAACATTTTCCATATTTCGTTTCGTGGATCACGGAACATTCTTGGTGGCAACAAAAATTATTGTCAAGCAAAATGTTGCACATGCTTTAGAAAAGACAGTGTGACGCTGAATGGAACTGACATGTGCCGAATTATTCGAATTTAAAAATTCCATGTGTATTGGCATTTATCACGTTTCGGGCCAGCACCGTATTCCATGGCGTTGCAATCCAAATCTATCGCCATCTACGTAATTGTTGTTCTTCGTCATAATTCCTCTTCTGTGCCAGCATGTAGTGATGCCATTATTAAGTAATCCAAGTCCAATTCAATCTGAATCCACGACAGTCCGATACCAGATCATCCGGTCGATTTACTTACGTTCGTACACATGCTTACACTTTCGTGTGCATTTACTTACAGCATGCTTAAACTCTGAGTTCAGATTCACAAGCGTCGGACTACATCAGGTTTTTCCGATTTTCGCCCCACCATGGGCCAATGGAAGTCTCAATTTTGCATATGCGTCTCAAAGCGCATTCCCGATCCATGGAGAGCGTCAGCGCACAACAGATTCGCGAATTCCTTCGTCCCATGTTCAAAGTACCTTTGAAAAGCTCCCATGTGCATGTTCCAACATTTTTCGTAGGGCTCCGTTTGCATTCTTCAAAATTGCAATGCTAGACGCAATCAGCAAACAACGTCGTGGGTTGTGGGTTGCGTGTTGACTATTGCGGAAATTGGTTCAAGGGTAAAAACGGCGTGCCATCTGACTGTCTGTCTGTTTCTGTTGAAGGACTTCTGCGCGAGCCGACGTGGCAAAAGATAACCATAACCAAGCACGCTCTCCGCAAAAATGCATTCAACAAGAAGAAAAATAGAAATAATTTCATGCACTATAGAGGACTTATGAGTTTTGCAATCCAGAATAGGACATAGGTATTAGGCAAGCTCCCTTTTGTTGGCTCACTGCAATAATCCCTCATCACTTCAACGAAGTGATGAGGGGTTAAAAAATCAGCCAGCCTTGCACAGTAAGAAAATCAGCCAGCCTTGCACAGTTCCTGTGTTTGTCCTTGTTTTTAATCATTGCGTGCAAAATTTCCACCTGTGTTTCGATATCAGTTGTCAAATTTGTCTTTTTCTTTTTTGCATTAAGAATTTTGCATTTAGAATTGAGGAAATTAAAGAGAATTGAAATAAAAAATTGAAGCGATGAAAGATGAATAACGTAAAACGTCCAGCACAAAAGTTGGGTTTCCAATATTTCTAGAAATTTGGCACCTTGTGGGGCGTGAGGTGCCGCACTTACGGCGTTTAATGGAGACCCATCTCTATTGGAGATCCGGCGGCTATTGAAGCAATTCGGAGAACGCAGGACTCAGTAATGCCTTAAACACCTGGTCTCCATCGAAAATGCCGGGGCTCTGCATTCATGGGAAGGCCGACGGGACAAAAAAAAACAATAAACGTCGGGGGCGTTAATTTTGGAGTTTTACGGTATCAATAAAGAAGAGGTGATGTTCCGCATGGCAGAATGTCGACAACCGCACGCACAGACAGGAAATGAATGCAAACCAATTATATCTTTTAATCCATTTATTTTCCAACTTTGCGTGCAGTTTTCACCGGTCGAAAATAGGGTTAAAATTCCCCTGCAACAAATTTAATCGATTCAGATTAACGACTAACTTGCGATGATTCATTATACCTAAACACCTAAATAAATTGGATTTATTTTGATAAGCCACACTTCAACACTAAACTCGAAAGCTATAAACGCATTTCGGAGAATCAGAATGTTTGAAGCTGTTTACGAGTATTTCAGCCGGTAAATGACATGCTTTTACAGAAATTGGTTGTCGGAAAAACACTTTGGAACTCCTCCCACCGGAAAACACTTCAATGACTTGATGGGTGGACTTTTAGGAAAATTGGTGGTGCTCACAGAACTTCAGTTCTGAGTCACAGCACATTCTCAACCTTTTGTGAGAGACATTACAGTTGTGCATGGAAACATTCTCAGAACGGTTTTGTCGAGCGCACTGGAATTGAAAAGCACCAAATCAATGGTATGGGAGTAGGTACGTTTTGTGGAGCAACATTTTTCGTTCCGGTGTGGACTGCGTCAGTTCCCTTTTCCCAGGTGATGGACTGTACAGTACGTTGCAAAAAACCTGTTACATATTGGCCTACAGGGGAAATGGGAGATGATGATTTCCATTTGCAAAATACTTGTTACACATATGGAGACGAAATGGAAGAAGGTGATTTCCTTTTGCAAAATGCTTATAACACATATTGCGGCTTAGATGGGACAACAAATAATGAAATATAACAGTGTATATAGTTCTTGACCGCATAGTGATTCTTGTTCGCTGGTTTCCCATCTAAGCCAATATGTGCTACAAGTATTTTGCAAAATGAAATTTTGCAACGAAAAATATGCCCTGAACATTTCTTGTTCAGATTTAGCTCCCGATTCCGAGAAACAGGTTTATGCCCCACATAAAAATATAAACCCTGTATAAATCAGAGTTAAAAAGCAATCCATGACCTCTGTGCATCACCAAGACATCACGACGCATCGACTGAAACATCATGTGATCTCGATGCCTATACGAAAAGTAGGTACCTCTTCAAAAAAAATCGGCAAATCAAAGGCCCGTGTAAGTGACAACATTTTAATTTCAATCGACTTTTCACATGTCGCAGAAGGCCGACCCGACGAAACAGAACATCGGTTCACGCTTTCATATGCATCGTAAACGTTTGAGAATTTAAGTTTGCAGAAATTGTTGACCATACGGGACTGCGAAAAGATATCTCGAACAAGTCATGACAATACCAACGGGTTACAAGGCGAATACGTTATTTCCAAAGGCATCAATCACGAGGCAACAGTTGCGAAGGTATGGAATTATGCCGAATACTGCAGCGGCAAGAAATTGAGAGTCAAGGACAGAAATTGTTCTTAAAACGGAGATCTAACGGCTCGAAAAGCCGACTATACCACAGAAATATTCATATTGAATTTTGACATATCTAGGAAGGTATACGTGTGGAAAGAAGGGAAGAAAAAAGAACCGAGTGAAAAACTGAAACTATGAAAGGCGGAAATGGAAGGGGGTGAGAAAGAATTGGCCGCAAAAGGGCGGTCGTTTTGGGACATTCGCTGAATTACAACGCGGATTTCGTTTGAGTTTGAGTGAAAGTCCAATTGTTCTCATTTCCGACAGCAGCCCGTCTCGTCCCGTCTTGCCCTGCGCCTCTTCCAAAGCGGGCCAAAATGCCCCTCTCCCAGCAAGGGCAGCACGGCAAAATGCCATCCATGTCAGTCAAAGTGAGGACAAAAAGGATGAAAAATGAATTTATTTTCCCAGGCAGAGGCTTGACGGCACGCAAAAGTACAGATCGTTCGTTGCCCATATCCAGATTATGTGACTGAAGAAAATACATTCTGTTGAAAACTTATCCATTTTTTTGCTGAGGCGTCAGTCAAATTTGTCTGAAAATTGAGAAATTGCTTTAAGTCCTCACATTAGTCGGCGATGCGTGCCGACATGAAGTGCGTCGGAAAGAAATGTGCAACACAATCATTCCAACCATATTGCTTGCAACGCAATTGAGGCGACGCAACCGCACGCACAACAAAACGTGCGTCTGACGTGCATGCGTCAATAATGCGCTTCTCTGATCAAACGTCAATGCTTCGTAAAGAGGAGAGCTGCATTTTGTGTTGCGCTTCCGCTTTCGCTTGCGGACCAGGTTCAGTTCAGAAAGTGCAAAGAGAAACGCACGGTAGAAAAGACGACATCGTCAGAAATTTAACAATAAGAAAACCAACCGTATAAAGACGACGATGCCACGTTTCTAATTTAATCAATCAACTTTTGAATCGTTTTTTTTTCTTTCCCTTTCCATTGTGATAGATAGTTCTACTTCCCCTTGCTCTTTTCTAGAACAGTAAAGCGGAACATTTCAATGTTCCCGCTGTCCTACGACAACGACGTTTGTTTGCATGCGTGATGTGGGTTTAGATATAGGTTCCTCTCTGTGCAAAAAGCCATTTTGCATATTCTGTTATTAATGGACGTACTCGTAGATTCTCTCACAGAGCAATCAAATAAACGGCAGACATGTGCATCTTAATTTTGTAAATTTTGTAAAGCTACAATCGCTCCTTTTGTTAGGATGCTGAAAACGGATTTTCCGTCAGTGTGAAATGCGGAATTCAGTGTGAAAGTGTCCGTCCAATCGTTGTTCCAATCCAAAACAGTAGCAGGCTGAAGTTGGAAGAATAAGACGCTGGTACCTATATCTCAAGACAAAAACGTGTGAAGTTGCAAATTTGTGAGTTCCATTGATTCGAAAAAATAACAAAAATCTAACCAACAGAAATCTAACCAACAGAAAAGGGATCGTTTGTCTAAAGGAGAAGCTGATGACGTAAGCAAATGCACCAAGAAACATAATTGATTTTAATCAGTTCATGATAATTGCGGACGATGTGAGCTACACTGATGACTTCGAAGAAATTTGTCTTTGATGTTTGTTTGTTTGCTTGTTTGTTTGCCCGTTGGCCTATATTTAATCGTTCGCTCGTTTGATCGTTTGCTCTTTTGCTGGCTTGCTCGTTTGTTCGCTCGCCCGTTTGTTCATTTGCTGGTTTGCTGTCTTGCTTGTTGCTTGTCTGCTTGTTTGCTCTCTTCTTGCTTATTTGTGAATACCATCACTTTCGAACGCCATCAAATATGGCAGCCAACTTTTCCAGAATTCACTGCTTTTGTCTCTCTCATCACTCATGACGTCGGACTCAGAAGGATCAACAAGTTGCAGGTTCGAGTCCAGCTCATACGTACATACGTGTAATCCACACTGCATGCAACGAGCCAGTCGATTACTTTTTCTCATCCGAGCTTGAGAATTTTGTGCTGCTCAAACGGCATGATTGATGGAGATGCCAGTTCTGCACTTTTTTCAAGAGCTCTCGTTCATGACATTTTTCTGCATATGCATATCTGCTTTTCGATCAATGGCTGCAGGACTTTTTGCTATTGAAATGGTTGTTGCGACCTGGACGGCACTATCACTGCTGCAGTCCCGCTTATTTCGTTCAATATCCGTTGCTGAGTTGACTTCTCATGCGCCAAACGCTCCTGATTGCAAAATTCTTAAACCTTCCACCGAGGTGGTATTATCAGCTACCCAACACGACTCAACAGATTTTTCGCTGGCGCTTCTCAACTGCAGGTCAATAGTTTGTCTGGAAAAACGTGTTGAGCTTCTGGGGTTTATCCAGCAATATTCCACTGCCATTTTGTTCCTGACGGAGACGTGGTTGTCCGATTCAATTCTGAGTGAGGAGGTTGTCCCTCAAGGCTTCCAAAACTTTCGCAAGGACAGGCAAGGCACTCGCCGCGGTGGAGGTGTTCTCACGGCTATCCGCAATGATGTGGCTTGTCAGCCAGCTGCTTCTGGATTGCCTGACATCAGCCCACTTGAAATTGTTTGGTGTTCCGCTAGGTTTCCCGGAGAGCGGGGTGAATTCTATTTGGCCACTGTTTATCTCCCACCAAATCTAAATGAAAATGATCAAATTCTAATTGACTTTTATACTTCTGTGCAGTTTCACCACAATATGTCTCACAAGGCCCTTATTTGTGGCGATTTCAACTGCCCTGCTCTATTTTCTCCGTGTGCTGAAAATTCCCGTTCAAATGGGAATGACAAAGCTGTCCAAACAATAATTGAAACATTCAGTTTTAGGCAGCTTGTCACCTCTCCAACTAGAATTACTGCAAATTGTTCTAACATTCTTGATCTCGTTCTGTCAAACTTTGATTTCCCATCCCCAGTTATAACTGTGGTTCCAGGTTTGTCTGACCATGACGCAGTTCTTCTGAAGTTTAGATTGGCAAGTAGTTGTGCTGCCAACGCACCCAAATCAAACGTGTCCACTTTTCCCGATTACTCAAAAGTAAATTGGGATCAATTAAATGCATCACTGCTTCACAATCCGCTATTTACTGAATCTGGCATGAAAAACAGGTCAGTTAACGAGGTCTGGGGAACGATCAAATACACATTACTGGACTGCCTGAATAGGATCCCTGTGGTCAGGAAGCGTGTTTCCAAACAATTCCCTTGGGTTAACCACAGGCTTAGCGTTCTTTTTCGGAAAAAACGGCGCGCCCATGCTAAAATGAAGCGCAGTGGTTTGCCACGTGATCAACAGGCTTATGAAAAGATCAAGCAAAACTGCGCCAGTCTCAACTCTTCCCTTTTCGAAAACTTCATATCCAATGCAATGACCAGTGATTTTGGCAAAAAATTTTGGGCGTACATTAGGTCTTTGAAAAAGAATGCCCCCATTTCTTCCCTTACAGATTCGAGTGGCGAAACCCATGTGACTCCCATTTCCATTGCAACTGCGCTGAACTCCTACTTTTCCAGCGTGTTTTCTAATTCCTCTGGAGTTTCGAGTTCATTCGTAGACATTGGCCCGACGAACACAGATAACTCTCCCGTTCTCTCAAGTACCTCCCCAACTCCGGCAAGCGCTCATGCCCCGACTGTTCCATCCACCCGAGCACTTGTGAGTTCCTTCGGTGTATTCAAGTTGCTTCGATCCATCAAATCCAAAAAATCTGCAGGCCCCGATGGAATCCCCGGCAGGCTTCTCAAAGAACTCGCACCCTCCCTCTCTGTGGCTCTGGCTGCGTTTTTCAATCTGATATTTTTGACTGGCGATATCCCTGATGACTGGAAGCGTGCCTAAATAATCCCCATTCCAAAAAAAGGATCTAACCTCCTCAAACCGGAGGGGTACCGACCAATTTCCCTCACCTGCGTCTGCTCGAAGATATTCGAGCGCATACTTTGCGGAACGGTGTGGAATCACCTTCTAGAAATAAAATACCTTCACCCCAATCAGTTTGGATTCTCAAAAAACCGTTCATGCGAATCTCAACTTATACTCTTCGTGTATGATATCGCCAAATCCCTTGACGTAGGAGTATCAGTGCACACTGTTTTCCTTGACCTCAAAAAAGCTTTTGATCTTGTTCCTCACAGCAAACTTGTCAGCAAACTCTTTCTCTCAACCTCCCTCCTGATATTGTGCGTGTTTTGAATTCATTCCTGACGGGCAGATCACAGCAAGTCCTTGTTGGCAGTTCCTTATCCCCAGTTGCGATGGTAACTTCCGGGGTACCACAAGGAAGCGTTGTTGGCCCATTACGATTTTTAATCTCTCGTTAACGACATCACTGTCGGTGCCACTTCGCAAATTAGGCTTTTTGCTGACGATTTTGCCTTGTACAGACCGATCCAGTCAGCCACTGATGGTGCCGCCTGGCTGCTGACCTTAAATCTGTTAGTAACTGGTGCGAGAGGTGGGGTATGCAAATTTATACTGGTGAATCCAAATCAATGCTTTTTTCATCCAGCAAAAATAACACAACCAGAAGTTATAGTATAAATTCAGAGTATCTGGAGTCCGTGTCCAGTTTCAAATATCTCGGGGTGGTGTTTAGTTCAAACCTCAGTTGGAGCGCCCATATCCAGGCAGTGTGTAAAAAGCTTCCTCAGGAATGGGGTGCATTTATCGCAATCTTCGTTATCCCTTGGATGTCAAAAAACGAGCCTACATCACTCTCGTCCGACCCATTCTTGAGTATGCTTGCGGGGTTTGGGATTCCACCAAAGTTTTGATGTTCAGGCCGTGGAAGCTGTACAGCGGCGTGCTGCCCGGGTTATATCTGGAAAAATTTGATAGATTTGTTAGTGTGTCTGCTCTTCTTCGGGACTTGGACCTGCCTACTCTGGCAAGTAGACGCCGAATGCGTCGCCTTCAAATTCTGAAGGATTTTCTAACTGGCCAAATTGATGCTCCTCTGCCGTCCAATTATGCTTTAAAACCTGTTCAGCGCCGAACGGACAAGGGTTGAGCCTGACACCGCCATTTTGTAAAAATGTTTTTGCGAATTCTTTTTTCCCCTCACTATCGCAGCTTGGAACAGTCTTCCATCGAGTTCGCTCTTATTCAGGAAACCCGTTCTCTTCTGTCCTCTCGCACCAGTCAATGATTTTGTTTTGTGAATTTGTCATGATCGTTTTTTTTTTAATTGATTTGACCTTTAGTTTTTAACTTGTCCTGACCATGCGTAAGCGTACTTATAGCGCCAATTCATTGCCGCTATTTTTGTCAAATAATAATAAGTTCCATCAAAAATATCGAAAGTGCAAAGGTGCAAGTGAAAAGGGCGGCCTCAGCGGCCTTGGATAACAAGCCGGCCTGTTACTTCCGAGCTCATATCTGAGAAATGGTCTGATCATACCAATTTAATCAACCACACAAACAAATGGCTGAAGCCTACATGCAGGAACCAGTTTGCCAGCACTTGGAAGTTTTGGAAGCTGTACCCTTCAGGGAATGTCCGATTTCAATGATGAGATGATGATGCCAGGTCTGAGACAACAGTTCTAAATGTCTATCTAGGTCAGGGTGCTTTGTTTTGTGCAGAAAACTCTTCACTTTCTGAAGAACTGCCTAATAGTGGAGCGTCGTAAGCTGCAACAACTGGCCCCTATCAGAGGTGGCGAAAACCACTCGAAGCTATATTGTGCAGAAGCTGGCCTATTAATGCTCTGGAAGTGCCAAATTCGAAGTGGTGAGTGACACCGAAGCGGCTTTACCATTGCACATTCCGCAGTTCGATCGGAAAAAAATCGGGAAATGCCGCATGTTGTGCGTTTCGTCTACAGACACGCATTGAAATCCAAGTTTCTGACTGCTTTCCGTCTGAAGAAGAAACAGCTGCAGGCTGCAAGGGAGCTCGTTTCGTTTTCAGACATCGACCCCACTGACCCCAGTCTTCGGAAATGAGCATCTGACCCCGGCACGGAGGTGGTTTCTTTGGCAAAACGAAAACTACTGCCGCAAGAAGGATGAGTTCAGCTGGAAATTCGTTTTCCACCCCCCCCCCAAAAGGAAAAATCTTTGCGAGGAAAAACGAAGGATCACTGTCAACACAGTCCGATCTCTCCAAAATCTGCGTTGAGTTCTTTGGATGTACCTCTTGTCTAAATTGGAACAATAATGGATAACAAAGCACCACCTATTTCGCTTTCGAAACAATAATTTCACTGCCCTTGATTTTGTGCGGATTAGAAGGATTTAAAACAGGATTAAAATTGAACAGGTGCATGAACACCTTCTGTTCTGCGATGTTTGCTGATGTTTTGTTTCAGAACAAACGCGCTGAAAAAAGTCAAGAAAATCAATGCATGAGCCACCTTTTCTGCCACTCACAGTGATGGCGGACTGTTCTTCAAATCGCTTCAATTATCGGGCCTGTTGACAATTCTGTGTTGGCGGTACTTTATTTCGCTGGAAAGGCCCGCCTAACTTCCTCTCGTCACATCTTCTGTGGCGAAAAAACCACAACTGACGAAACTCAAACACAGCAAAAAGAGCATGCTTGTTGTCTGGATTTCAGGAGTCGAGTGCGAGTGCGAGTGCGAGCTCGGAGAGTGCGAATGTGATAACGCAGTCAATCACTTTGACTGACGCGAGACGCCAGACGATCAATCTTCACTGCACTATATCTTGAGCACTATATCATTAGTTGGAAATGCAATTCTCCCCTGCTGGTGCTGCTGCTATATCCCTGGAGAGGAAGATCATTAAAGGGGCTGGGATTTTTTCGCATCTCGTATGCCTTAATGCCTAAACAAAAAACGTCCTAACACGAACAACAATCAACCGCCTCTCATCTAGACTAGAGGGAAAAAAGCAGATAGGACACACGAGTACCTCTACGTGTTGTGTTTGCCGACGGAGCAAATTACTTTCGCGCGCAGGCAGACAGGCAAGCAGGCAGGAGAATTTGTGGAAAATTTGCTTTCGCGAGATAAACAAATTTCCAGGACAGGCTGGAAGGATCTCATGAATGACGGGCGCTTTGCTTCAATAATTCATCGCTTTGAGAAGTAAATGCTTGTTGGCAGATATGTACTGGTATGTAGGTTTTATTACACGACAACGTTGAAGTTAAAGGGCGGGGGTGTTCTCTGTTCTTGTCTATAGAAAAACACAAAAACTGCAATCATATGCGATGCGCAAAGAATCGTGATGAGGCGCATAATGTAACAACGAGGGATTAATATGCATGATTTGTGAATCTGAGCTCCGCAAACAATTTCCATATGCTACAACATACAAAGTCAAAACAGCCAAAGTTGACGAATTTCCGACCGAGATGGTTTTTAGCTTCTGTTGGAATGTCTGACCGGCATGTAGCCTGGCGCTTCGCTCTTGTCTTTGTCAGCAAAATCAGCATTATCACGCTGCCAAAAAACAAAAATATTTCCGGAAAACACCTGGCATTTTTTGGTCACTGCACAGCAAGGCTCGTGATTTCGGGCGATTTTAGAAAGGCATAACAAATAAAAACATAGGAATACAAAACAAGAATGTCAGGATGAGGGACAGCCAATGAAAATCACCAGAAACCAACATCTGTGAGAGCGGGCAACCAATCGCTCTTTTGAGAGCATCTTACGTGAGAAAGCTAACACCGGGAACGGGAATGCGTCTGCCATCCGGGGCTGTTCAGGTTCACAACAAAGTCCGGAAACGTGCACACCCCCTGTCGCGCTCCTTATCAATGCTGTGAGTTCAACCACATGCACCGCAAAACATTAAAAACAACGCAGCACACCTGTTTGACAATTGTAGCAAAGGAACAAGTTCAGTTTTATATTCGAGTATGCCCCAAAAAAGCAAAACCGCACACAGTTTTTGAACATCGCAGTGTATGAGCAGATGAAAAAACTTGGAAGAACTCTCATAACGTGTTCATTCTTCACCGATTGAGCTTCACAATAACCACATTGCAGAATTACAATATTGTTGCTTGGGATGAAAGACCAGCGGCTATTTGGTGCTTTGTATTGAGCAGTCACACATTTCTGCCTATTTGGTCAATATGACATTTCTGAAACGAGGTGGAGGCGGGGGCGCCATCCCCCATTTGTCTGAAGTACCCAAGGCTTTTTCCAACAAAAAAAAGCGGCATTATAATAGGGAAAGCAGGGAAAACCGGACACAAGTCGTTTTTCCTTCTTTTCCCCTAATTTTTCCCTCCTTCCTCCAAGGAGAGAAAATTAAGAATTTGCTGTCTCACCATTTATGGAACATTAAAGCAATAGCGTTGCCACATTTTCGAGTACATTTATGTTCAATTGAACACTGCATGGAATTCGGAGAAAAAATATTTGAGCTTCATATTCACGAAATACGAATATATTTGAAATGTTGAAACACATTTGTACAAAAATGTCTTTTTCGGTCATTGGGCTCACGACAAGAATAAACACCGACATGATAATATTTAATCTTGTTATGGTTCTACGGCTTAAGCAGGAAAAATCTTTTCTGGCAGCATGCAGTAGCATCGTAGCATTCCCAAGTAACTACTCTAATGAATCTGGAGAATTTCCCAAATGTCTCAAAACGGCAATTGTTGCAGGTACCGATTCATAAGCCAGGACCTTCGGAAAACTGCAAGAATTATTATTGCCCGATTTCCCTTCTATCCACCTTGAGCAAAATTTTGGAGAAGGGTATTCACTCCACCTTGGATTTGACAAAGGCTTTTGACTTGGTTAATCATTCAATACTACTTAAAAAGTGTCATCAATATGGTCTCTCTAGGAGACTTCAGGTTGTTAAAATTGTGTCACTTTTTATTTGGTAATTATTTACTGTTTGATGTGTGCAAATTTAGGGACCTTTGGGGCCCGTATAGGCTATATCCAGGATGAGGCATTTAAAAAAACTTCTCGTTTTTGTTTTGTCTTTTACAGACGCGAATGCGTCGTTTACTAAGGCAAAATGTTATTTTGTTTGTCTCGTTGTCCGGGAGGCCGAACACAATGTAATTCGGGCATGCATTCCAGAATCACCATCAATCGATTGCAACAGTGTCCTCCGGTGCGAGATATTAAAATGCAAAAGTGCCAGGAATTATAGTGGAGTCTACAGGATTCGTGACCCAATCCGTGATCTAATTTCCCCACAATAGAACCAGCAGCACACGTCATTTGAACATCCTCTGACACCTGAATATTGAATCCCACTGTTGGAAGCCATACTAAAAAAAATGGAACCAACAGAGCAAACGCAGAGTGTGACTCTGTTGCGATGAGAAACAGAGTTGAAGGAGACATTATGACCACAGTCTGTCTTGCATAGGGATGTTAGC
>JASGXE010007577.1:0-29493 GCA_030068105.1 Sinentomon sp. SZTP_YWyxl | reverse complement strand
GCCCATTTCCTGATCGAATTACCACAATCGAAAATAGCATTTTGGGCCTGCTGGCGAAATAGCGTAAAGTATTTGCATTGTCACCAGTCATTTAAAACGCAAATAGTCGGCAATTTCCCTGGAGATCGACACATTTTACACTTATTTTGCATGTTTGCTTTTGCCACCGCAGATGGAGGGAGGTGTGGCACGCATATTCCTATCGGCCTTTGGGGGATTGAATGTGGGAGGCCGCTATAGGTGGTTGGGTGATGAAAAAATAGTCGCAGTTTCTATGCACTATTTCAGTTTCGAATTGGCCTGAAGGCAGCGCGTATAAAAAATACCCCCCCAATATTGACACGTTTATTTAGTGAGTCGGAATATATTTTCATGTGGAACGCAGGAATTGGGAAAGGAAATTTTTTCAGGCTGCTTCTGCATTTTTTGCTCGGTGGTGGAAGCATTTGTGGAAAAATGACTCACGTGAAGTGCCGTAAGAAGAAACAAGTAGGTAGTCCATGACACAATGTGCGTGATTCCAAAAGGGACACTCAATTGAATCAATTGGTTTTCAAGAATTTCGGTGTTAGCATAAATCGCATTCGAATTTCTCCATGGACAGGTAAACGTATAACACTGTCGGCCGTATTCCCCATTGCAACTCACCCTCAGGTGCCACTCAATAACCAATTCAATGGACAGAGTTGTGTTGTGAAAATTTCATTTCTATGCACAAAACTTATTCCTGTTGCATTGTTGGAAAAATGCATCCCTCTGTTGAATTGGTTATTGAGTGGCACCTGAGGGTGAGTTGCAATGGGGAATACGGCCGTGTGTCTCAGCCGTCTGGGCCGCTGACTTCCGATTTTGGGCCATTATCGCTTTGCCGATTGAATGCGCCCTCAATGGCGGGATCAAATTCAACGATTTGAAGCAAAAATATCATTTTGCCGATTAAAATGGCATCAATAATTTGACATTTCTTGTTCCACCGATTGAATGCGTCCACCAAAGACAGCGTCAACATTTGCGGAAAACAAGATTTTGTTTCAGATTGATTACTCCCTCAACTCAAAGATGGCATCAGCATTTTTTAATAGTTTTGCCGATTGAATGCACCCTCAAAGATGACATAATTGATTCGAATTTTTTTTGTTTTGCCGATTGAATGCGCCCTCAAAGATGACATCATTGATTCGAATTTTTTTGTTTTGCCGATTGAATGCGCCCTCAAAGATGACATCATTGATTCGAATTTTTTGTTTTGCCGATTGAATGCGCCCTCAAATATGACATCATTGATTCGAATTTTTTTGTTTTGCCGATTGAATGCGCCCTCAAAGATGACATCATTGATTCGAATTTTTTGTTTTGCCGATTGAATGCGCCCTCAAATATGACATCATTGATTCGAATTTTTTTGTTTTGCCGATTGAATGCGCCATCAAAGATGACATCATTGATTCGAATTTTTTGTTTTTGCCGATTGAATGCGCCCTCAAATATGACATCATTGATTAGAATTTTTTGTTTTGCCGATTGAATGCGCCTTCAAAGATGACATCATTGATTCGATTTTTTTTGTTTTGCCGATTGAATGCGCCCTCAAAGATGACATCATTGATTCGAATTTTTTGTTTTGCCGATTGAATGCGCCCTCAAATATGACATCATTGATTCGAATTTTTTTGTTTTGCCGATTGAATGCGCCCTCAAAGATGACATCATTGATTCGAATTTTTTGTTTTGCCGATTGAATGCGCCCTCAAAGATGACATCATTGATTCGAATTTTTTGTTTTGCCGATTGAATGCGCCCTCAAATATGACATCATTGATTCGAATTTTTTTTTTGTTTTGCCGATTGAATGCGCCCTCAAAGATGACATCATTGATTTGAATTTTTTGTTTTGCCGATTGAATGCGCCCTCAAATATGACATCATTGATTCGAATTTTTTTTTTGTTTTGCCGATTGAATGCGCCCTCAAAGATTACATCATTGATTCGAATTTTTTGCTTTGCCGATTGAATGCGCCCTCAAATATGATATCATTGATTGAAATTTTTTGTTTTACCGATTGAATGCGCCCTCAAAGATGACATCATTGATTCGAATTTTTTGTTTTGCCGATTGAATGCGCCCTCAAAGATGACATTGTTGATTCGAATTTTTTGTTTTGCCGATTGAATGCGCCCTCAAATATGACATCATTGATTCGAATTTTTTTGTTTTGCCGATTGAATGCGCCCTCAAAGATGACATCATTGATTCGAATTTTTTGTTTTGCCGATTGAATGCACCCTCAAAGATGACATCATTGATTCGAATTTTTTGTTTTGCCGTTTGAATGCGCCCTCAAATATGACATCATTGATTCGAATTTTTTGTTTTGCCGATTGAATGCGCCCTCAAAGATGACATCATTGATTCGAGTTTTTTGTTTTGTCGATTGAATGCGCCCTCAAATATGACATCATTGATTCGAATTTTTTGTTTTGCCGATTGAATGCGCCCTCAAAGATGACATAATTGATTCGAATTTTTTGTTTTGCCGATTGAATGCGCCCTCAAAGATGACATCATTGATTCGAGTTTTTTGTTTTGTCGATTGAATGCGCCCTCAAATATGACATAATTGATTCGAATTTTTTTTGTTTTGCCGATTGAATGCGCCCTCAAAGATGACATAATTGATTCGAATTTTTTGTTTTGCCGATTGAATGCGCCCTCAAAGATGACATAATTGATTCGAATTTTTTGTTTTGCCGATTGAATGCGCCCTCAAAGATGACATCATTGATTCGAATTTTTTGTTTTGCCGATTGAATGCGCCCTCAAATATGACATCATTGATTCGAATTTTTTTGTTTTGCCGATTGAATGCGCCCCCAAAGATGACATCATTGATTCGAATTTTTTGTTTTGCCGATTGAATGCACCCTCAAAGATGACATCATTGATTCGAATTTTTTGTTTTGCCGTTTGAATGCGCCCTCAAATATGACATCATTGATTCGAATTTTTTTTTTTTTGTTTTGCCGATTGAATGCGCCCTCAAAGATGACATTGTTGATTCGAATTTTTTGTTTTGCCGATTGAATGCGCCCTCAAATATGACATCATTGATTCGAATTTTTTTGTTTTGCCGATTGAATGCGCCCTCAAAGATGACATCATTGATTCGAATTTTTTGTTTTGCCGATTGAATGCACCCTCAAAGATGACATCATTGATTCGAATTTTTTGTTTTGCCGTTTGAATGCGCCCTCAAATATGACATCATTGATTCGAATTTTTTTGTTTTGCCGATTGAATGCGCCCTCAAAGATGACATCATTGATTCGAGTTTTTTGTTTTGTCGATTGAATGCGCCCTCAAATATGACATCATTGATTCGAATTTTTTGTTTTGCCGATTGAATGCGCCCTCAAAGATGACATAATTGATTCGAATTTTTTTGTTTTGCCGGTTGAATGCGCCCTCAAAGATGACATCAGTGATTCGAAGAAATTTTTTGCTTGCCGATTGAATGCGCCCTCAAAGATGACATCATTGATTGGAATTTTTTTGTTTTGCCGATTGAATACGCCCTCAAAGATGACATCATTGATTCGAATTTTTTGTTTTTGCCGATTGAATGCGCCCTCAAATATGACATCATTGATTCGAATTTTTTTGTTTTGCCGATTGAATACGCCCTCAAAGATGGCGTCAATAATCTGCAAAATATTAGTTTTTCGCGCGTTCTTCATTTTGTTGAACCAGCCATATTCTCTTTTCATTATTCGTATTTCAGATGCCTGTGGCTTGTCCGACTTGGCACACGTGGAAAGTTTACAAGAGAAATCTCAGTGTGCACTTGAGGAGTACTGCAGGACTCAGTATCCAAATCAACCGACTCGATTTGGGAAGTTACTCCTTCGCTTACCCTCGCTAAGGACAGTCAGTTCACAAGTGATTGAGCAGTTGTTTTTTGTTAGGCTAGTTGGTAAGACACCCATAGAAACCTTGATAAGAGACATGCTGTTGTCAGGTTCGAGTTTTAACTGGCCTTACATGGCGACCATGTGATCATTCACGATTAACAATACACTCTAAACATATAAGGTTTCAGTACGGAACACCTTGGGAACACCTTTTTTAACATGGGCTTAGATGGGTGTTTTCTTTTCGGAACATTGTTTGGAACACAGTAGTGTGTTTTCTTGGAACGCTATTTTCCTGTCACAAATTTGGAACACATGCATGAGCGGCGATTTGTAGCACATGGAGTGCTCCAAACAATGTTGTTTTCCAAACAATGTTCCGAAAAGAACACTCTCATCTAAGCCCGTGTTAAAAAAGGTGTTCCATACCGAAACCTCATGTTTAGAGTGTACCCAACGGCACTTTTAACACAATTATTGCTATGGGCCTGCATGTTTCAAGCGCCGTATGAAAGGCAGACAGAAGGACCCTGGTTCCCTCTTCATTTACCGATTCGGCCCACCCAACATCATTGTCTTCTGAACTCAAACAGGGTTCGCTAAAACTCCTCGAACGTCTTAGAAAATCCAAATGTCAGGCAAAAGGGGCCATCGAACCCTTCCAAAGGTCTTGATGCAGTGTCATGGGTTTTTCGGCGCATATGTTGTCATTTATTCTGAATGGCGCCAGAGAACAAATTGAACTCCTGTGTTGGAATAATTTTGGCCTCGAATGCAAGTGCGGCGTGGAACTAGCTTTTCTGCGCCCGCTGTACCCACACGTGACTTATCCACTTCTGATAATGTCGCACAAAATGCCACGAAGACACAACCCTTAAATTTCAACTGAACAAAATTCACCCCAAGGTGTGTCGTGCAACGATTATTTTAGAATTTGAAACTCAGACCAAATTGGTGCCGGTCTGCCACCGCAGAATCAAATGAAAATTTAAAAACAATATTTGATTTTTTTCTTTTTGTCTTACATTTTCGTTTTTGCGATTTGAATTCGCCGCCTGAAATTCCGTGCAGCGCCATAAAAATAAACACCCGGCATCGGACAAGTGAAGCGGTGAGGATCAAAAATGGCCAAGTCCAAAATCGTCGATTTTGAGATAAGGGTACCAGTCGCTTGGTTGCATGAAGCGCCATCTCCGTGTCGTGTTTTGAATCAAATTAGACGAAATCTCCGGCTGTTACAAGGCTTGCAAAACGGCGGTCAGGTGCAGACAGCGTCAGCGTCTGGTCAGGTGCAGACAGCGTTCATCGTCTGTGTTGAATCAAATGCAGCCAGAACAAAAAACGCAAAAGTGGACTTGGCCATTTTTGATCCTCACCTCTTCAAGTGAGGTTGTTTGCTTCAGGCCCACGATCTAAACTCGAACAGGGTTGTCCCGCAACTTTTAACGAACCTTGTATGTGCAGGCTTTCATTAAATTGGAGGTAGTAGTTGGTTGGTAGTTTGGGTCCCCTATATCACGCAACAGGTTTGGTGCAGATGACCAACCCCTTGCGTTTTTTTCAGAAAAGTTGATGAAGTCATGCCGAAAAACAGGGTTCGCTAGAATTCTTCGAAAATCGGAAAAATTGCATAGTTCGAGTAATTCCAAATATTCACGAGTTTGTCCATGGTCGAAGAGTGTTTGGGGGAGGTGTAGGACTACAGATGCACATATTGCTTCCTTCTTTTGGCACTTTCTGCTAAAAGATTTTCCAATCTGGAAAGTGCTGTATGTACTTTTGCCGTCCATGATCCGGGATGACAGTTTACAAACCCTGCCGCGACTGTAGATGGCAGGTCGGGGCCCCAAGTGAGCATTGACTTTTCCGAGAGGGGACAGGGTTAGGTCAGGTTCAGATGGCTTTAGGTTAGAAAAAACATTTTTTTTTCTTGCGAGTGAAGGGCCCCAATCGAGCATTCTTGCACAAAACGCTCTCTGCCATCTAAAGTCGTGGCAGGGTTTGTAAAATCGCATCCGGGATGCTTCTGCGCTATCCTGTCACTCTTTAACTAAAATAGAAGTTAATTTGCAGGTTTTTTCCACATCACATAATCACATCATCACAAGGGCCCGGTTAGGCCCACACCGGGGATGTCTTTCTTGTCACAGTGTCAAAATTTCCTTGTAGAATAATCAACAAAACTTTGTGAACTTCTCTTCGAAGTTTATGTGGCTCCATCATTGGAAAACGAGTCGGTACAATGCACCCATCCAAAACCTTGTCACTTGTGTCTTTCTTTCTTTCTTTATAAATTTGAAAAGTTTCGCACCGAGTGAGCAAAAACATTTTTTTAAATTGAATTGAATTGAAAATCAATGAAAAACATACCAAAGGTTCCTTTTGTTGTTAGTGTTGTTTTTTCTATTAAACCTTATATTAAATCAACTGCAAATGATATTATTTTTTCATTTTTGTTTTTTTTTATTCATCCATGTCACTTGCATGAGTGTGTTTCTGCTTGTTTATTTGCTTGTTTGTTTGTGTTTGTTTGTTTATGTAAGCCTGAGAGACTCGATGCCACCAAGAGATGCCGAATCAGAGTCGATCAGGTCATATTCGAAAAGCCAGCCTGGTGCAATCAGAATGGGAATTGCTGTAGAGGTCGTCCAGGACTTATGTCCAGTTCCACCAAAAACGATCAAGCTTTGATCTCGGATCAAACAATAATCCGAGATCAAGCATGGAGTTTAAACATTGCCTGATCCAGGATCAGAGTTTGATCCGAGATCAAAGCTTGATCCTCGTTGGTGCAACTGGGCAAAAGTCTATTTTGACAGAATTATTTTCAATTTGACCGCAAGGAAAAGAGTATATCATACACAAAAGGTACCAACACATACCTATAGGTATCTATATTTGCCTAACTGGATAAGGTGGTCTGTTTTTCGGCCGTAGGTATTCCCCTTTGGCATGCACATGCAATCATCAATTATTTATTTATTCAGACGCACTATCCGTGTTTCAAAAATTTAATTTCTATGCACAACACTGCTTATCCGTTGTTACGAAGTATGTGGATCCGTGCATGTGATGAATTGTCACTGAGTCGAAACAGACGATGTGGACTACCGCAGGTATGTATACCTATTGACTTGCCACAGGTATATGTATTGACTGCCGATATGCACCCCAGCATGTTTTTATGCCTCCAGGAATTCAAACTCGATCTTCTTAGGCTCACATTTTGCAAACATTCCAAGAACCCTTTTCCCAGGGCATGAAAGATGTTTCCAATTCGCTAGGCTGTCCTGGAATAGCTAAGCTTTATTGCGAATCATGCAATTTGTCAATGTTTCTTTGGCAATTCCAAAAACCGAATATTTGATGACATTTGATGACATTTGATCAAAGTACCTCCATGCCTCTTTAAAGTGATTTTTTGTCATGGCAAGTCTTCGAAATATCTGATTGATACCTTGCATAAACCGACACAAATAGCAAAATTCATGCTATGAGGCCCATACTTGAAATGGGTAAGTTCACCCATCAAGCAAGTTCAGTTGCTGAAGATTAAAGAAAGACAATTATAAAAGAACGATCATTTTTTTGTTTTTGGTTGGTATAAGTTCATAGCTGTTTCGTCCAAACATTGTTCACATATTCGTAATACGATGTTTCCGTTAAGTCAACCATTGTTGCCGTCAATTACACATACAGGGTAGTCCAAAAGTCTTTGGCTATAGGGAAAATGTCTACTATTTTTTGTCATATTTTGTGATCTGAAACTTTTTCTTAGCTCCATCCGCGGATGTTAAGACTTCAATCGGAACGTTTAGCACCGAATAAAGTGGTGACAACTGTGGTGGGAGCTCGAAAGTGTCACAAATAACAGAATATGACAAAAACAGCAGATTTAATTTTTTGCTATGGCCAAAGGTTTTGGGCAGCCCAAAATGTGCACATGTTGCTCCAATTAAAGTGTAGAGAGATGTGGTTAGAGCTGGAAAACGTTTTAAATAACTAAACGTGGTAAAACAGCGAATTTTCATTTTTACTATGGCCGAAGACTTTTGGGCCACACTGTATATCCATGAAGAATCAATCAATCCCACACGAAGACAGGTGCTTTTTAATCATGAACCGATCAGATATGATTCTGACTCTGATGAATCTTTGACTCAGAGATGATTCGGGTGATCCGAACAAAATTGTGACTCCCGAACAGAGATAGGTCCCTCATCCACATGCAAAATTCAATCCTGTAATGCTCTGCAGGTTGCATTCTTTGAGAAGGATGCCAATGTTTTGTACCGATGTCAGCTGGAATTCAAAGAGGGAAGTTGTTTAGGCTTTGCACCTCCCCAGTGTACGTTTATCTTTTCTCCTGGAGAATAAGTTTAAAGTTCAGCGAATACCTTACCCGAAGATGGAATTAATTTTTCGAAACCTAATGCCGTTCATGAAGGCATAATTCGGCGTAGCTCAGAACGGATTACCTTGGTCTCAGACCTGTTGCTTGATGATCTATTGTCCGTCAATCATTGCATTTGCCAACTTTTCCAAGAAGACCTGCAAAAAAAACTGACAGCCCATTTAACTCTGTTAGGGAGTCATTATTGTGTTTTTGACTGTACCACTGTATGGGCACAGGCCAACACTTTGTCACACAATCATTGGTAAATGTCAGCAATTGTTCATTTGTCATTGTATGGGAAGAATTTACACTGTTGCGATTATGCCGTGCGAATTCGGAATTTGTTTGCAAATACCTATCTTGTTTATAATATAGCTCAGAAAATTACAATGAATAAAGTTTTTTAAACAAAGTTGTTTTCGTTTTATTTTTGTAATCAAGCTCCACACACCTCGTTGCTGTGAGCTTATTGCGTGTTCAGTACTTAATGCTGTCGGTTGTCCCGCAATAAAAGTTGGTGAAATATGTACCCACAAAAGTTTGTGAATGTCTATCGCACCGCAGCTCATTCATAAAGTGCGTGAAGCCGATTGCTCACCATCCCATGACCGGGTTCAAATCCTTTAAACTTCAACTCACGCATGCGTGTTCAAGCCAGTGCGACCTGCTGAATTCAACATCAGCACAGCAAAGAACCGCACTGTTGAAGACCACAATAAGGTGACAAATGCATGGACACTGTGATGCAATAATTGTTGTTGAAAGCGTTCTGACAAACAGGATCGCAACTATCTGTGCAGGGTTGTCTTTTCTGCAACGGAACGCAGGATTCTTGCAGCTGGTTAATTTGAAGTTGACAATTTTGGGTATGTTATTGGAACACTGCGTTGAACAGAAATCAGTTGTTTGTCCTTTTACTCACGATACAGCTCATTCCACTTGAAGACATGCATGAGCTGAGAATGCTTCACATTCTTCCATTTAAATACACAGAAAAACTTTAATTTCTGTGCCGAGAATGAAGTTTTCTACCGAATTTTCATTGTTGAAACAATTCTGAATTCACTCTGAGCACACTTGGGAGCATTCTTAGCTCATATCTTCAGGTGGAATGAGGAGTACTATGCAAACAGTAAGATGCAATTTACTCATTCCAAAGTGGACGCTAATGTTTCTAATCATCCGTTTTCTGGTGCGACTACTGCTCTAAGGCTTTGCGCGACATGGTCGCGAAATAGGTGCCGACATGAGTTCCAATGTTGCTTTCACAAAATTTTGGACGCGACAAATACTTTATTTTTAAAACACCCACTCATTTGTTTACTGAATTTGTGTATTTGTTCATACATTGACAAACCTATTTTAGTTTATTCCACCTGTGTTGGTACCAAGTGTTGTGCGCAAGTGCAACCCGAACAAATACTCGAATAATTGTGTGGGTACGAAAGCCAATAAAGTCAAGCGAACAAGCCAGGCCCTCTGAGCTCCTTGGTCTTTGCACCAGTTAATAGCAGGAAGCAGTGAACGGGTCACCGATTTTTGATGACTGATAGCAAGATTGGATGGTTAGAAGCACGCTTGGAGGCCACATATACAAACGCAAACGAAAGCATGAGCTGCCACGCTAGAAAAATGATCTATGCTACGTATAGACAAACACGCATGGACACATCATCGCAGTTTTTATGCCTGTTGACGTCAGTTTATGCGCAACTTGAGAGACCAATTTCCCCCTTTAATCTTGTCAGTCTTTTGATGATAGAACAGAGGTCTTTGCTCACCTTTGAGGAGTGACGGCAGTTTTACTTTTTGCTCACAAGCAGTTGCAATTGTAGTGGCCTTGAATTGTTGTCCGGTTCTCACTGAACGAATGCCTATTATGGTCTCAATCTGCCCAATTATACCTATTCTTACCGACAATGAATGAAACAAAAGACCGTCTCCAATTAAAGTGCAAGGGAACCTGTACAGTGCCGGAAAAATATTTAAACGCAAATGTTTCATTTGTCACTGATGATGTTGGCATGATTGACGAAGAAATACGAGCGAAAGTGCCACATTGTTGCTGCAAAACAATGTGATGGGTGGATTAAATTTACCTGTAAAATGATTCCAAAACCGCAAAATTCAACTCTCACGATCATTCGACAGCAGGCGTGACTAAAAATAGTTAGAGTTTCGAATCAGCACCTACCGCCGCAGCCGCCGCAACATTTTGATTTTCCAGCCGCAACCGCCGCAACATTTTGGAATGCCCGCCGCAACATTCTGGAATTTTTTTCGACATTTTGGTGTTCTGGTGTTTTTTCACGTGTGTGTTGTTTCACCACTTGTTTTTCACCACTTCTCCCCGTCATTCCAATCGCCCATTTGCATGAATCCGGTCGTCGGTCTCAACACAGACCTGGTAAAATACCACCAAATGGAGAAAAAATTCCAAAGTGTTGTGGCGGTTGCGGCGGGCATTCCAAGATGTTGCGGGGGTTGCGGCGGCTGCTACGGTTGCGGCTGTAGGTGCTTATTCGAAGCTCTAACCCTAAAAATGACAAAAAAAGACTTGGCCTCAGAGGAGATGGCGACGATCTCCAGGTATCATCTCGAACTCAATTTCCTCTTCTTGGGGTCACATGGACATCCAACCTTCAGTCTTTGTAAAATTGCATGGTGCGGGCTATTTTTGTTCCGAGCTGTGTGTTCAAAGTAATTCTACCAACCCTGCAAGTATCTTCAAGAGAAAAGTGCAAGAGTATACCTATGCTTATTGGAACAATGGTGACAGCCCATGACGTCTGAAAAGAGCATCAGGAAGAACGTGGCGATGACAAAGCAGAGTTTAATCAGGAAGATGATGAGACGTACTCGGTTGGTACAGGTGAAACGTAACCCATCAAGTTCAATTGACATCTAAGATGTTCGGAGAAATTACGTAAAACGTTTTACACCAACGCGTCAGCACAAGAATCCCATGTTTTGATTGATGCTCGTGTTGGTGTCACAAACGCTCATTTGCATATTGACTCAACAACGACTCACAAGTGCCCATAAGGAGGGAAAGCGGATTTAATCCCTCTGGTCGAAGGGTTAGAGGTTAACTCTCCTAGACTTTTGTCCAAAATGACTCTACCTCCAATGACGTTTGGCTAAAAACCCCTAAAGGTAAGTGCTGTGAGTCAGAAAAAATCACTCCTTCAGCACCCATAGTGAGCGTTTTTCAGTAACCTGTATTTTTATTGCTTTGACTCTTACAGCGGAGAGATCAATGCGGGGTTAACGCTAACTCCGAGCTGCGAGGTAAATTTTTTCCATTGGAGCAGATTGCAAAAATTTACCTCGCTGCTCGGAGTTAGCGTTACCCCCGTGATGATCTCTCCGCCGTTAGGGGGTTCCATCTCCCCCGGAATTCTACTCGTTGGTGACAGAGCCTTTGTTAAGCTTACTTCACCTGACCCAACCCGAACTAACCTAGCCTAACGAAACATAACCCTAACTTGGCCCACCTAACCTGACCTAACCAGGCTGGGTCAGTTTGAGTTAAAAGGTTGCGTGTCACCAACAAGTAGATTGCCGATCCCCTTCCTCCCCGCTGGAGGAGGGGGACTTGGAGTTGTTCTAGAGACCCTTGGAACCCCACCGGGCCCCAGAACCTCCGGACTTGATGGTCGCACCACAAACTTAGACGAAGTTTTCACCTGCAAAATTTTACACCATCCCCGAGGTGCACACGACTTGATTTCCAATTTCACAGCAAGGATCACCCTTCATCATCAATATCGATTGAAAATAATTTCGTCGCAGCCGAATCATGCTGTGATAAATAAACAGATATGGTGCACATGAATCGCACAGTGAAAAAGGATTTTCTCATCTTCAAGACAGGAACAAAAATTGAAAACAAAGATGACGCCGAATTCTGGCTTCAGTGACGGCTATTACCTGCATCAGGTTTCGGAAAATTGGGTTCATCTTCGAGGATAACACTTTACATCATTTTCCAGCAGAAAATGGGATCTTTGAATTCCAGCTGACATCGAGACAAAACATCGGCATTCTTCTTGAAGAACGCTACCCGCATGGCATGAAAGCAAATGAATTTTGCATATTGATGTGGGGCTCATTTCTGTTTGGGAGTAATTATTATTTCTGTCACTGTGCTGTCTCTGTGGGAACTGCAAACTGAGAGATGTGATTGATATTTGACTCTTTCAGGGCGAAATCAAATCATTGCGCAATCCGTGTTGAAGAACCACAAAAAGAGTTTTTGAGTTGTGACAGCCTCCGCAATGTGACAGCCTCCGCAACATTTCGGTGACACTGGAATTGCTGAAAAAAGTCATTTCCTGAAGCATGGCCGAAAGATCCCAGACGGCACCACAGGCTTTATTTTCGCATTGGCGTGGGCCGCAGATTCCGTCCAGTGATCCCAGAGAATTATTTTTCTCCCAATTTGTTGACCTGAATCGTTCGAGATTGCAACTGTAAGCGATTCCAAGGTGTTCGAACTTGTGTGGTGTCATTGGAAAAATCAGGCGACAAATCGAGACAAAATCAATTCCGGCCGGCGGGGTCATTGTTTTGCTGCGTCAATTCAACTCCTGCTCTTTTTCGATCGCGCAATGACGCATCGGAGGTGCATTGCTGGCTGCGCAGTTTTGACGCGTCAACGCAGTTGTTTTGACGCGTCAACGCAGCACCACCTCTGCGTGACTTCACAGTGATTTTCGTTCCGTTCTCGTCTGCTTTTGCCTCGAGTTTTGTTTTCGAGAATGTCCGCATGCAGCAGCATGCAAAGGCCATTCAAGATGTGTCTGTCTTCTTCCGGTGAGACCGCTCCAGCATTGGTATTCCCGAGACCGGTTTTCCCTTTCTCTCTTGCCACTACCAGGTTTTGCTTTCCGCTTCGCTTGCCACCGCACTTTAATAGGTAAAATTTAATTTGCAGGCCAGCGTATTACGTTTGCCTTCAAGATCACTTTCAAAATGAAATTATAGAAGACGGAAGAAAAAAGTAAAAAAAGTAAAAAATCAAGTCAATCCTCCATTGTTAAAATTAGGCCTATAATGCCTGGAGTTGATCACAAGTCCGCCGCTGTTCGTAAAAAAATGCATTGTGTGTTCACGGTCATGGGATTTTTTCGATGAGCTCAAAAAGTTCTCACGCAAAGGAAGACAACCATCCACGCGAATCGATGAAAATAGGTGCACGATTGCGCGCCGAGTTAAAGTTCCCTCATGCATAATATGACAAGATAAGGTATCTAGTTGAAGTTACTCTTTGCGGATTGGTTTCGCTTTCGACATAGGCCCATCCATTCGTATTGATTCATATCACCAAATCACGTTTCAATGCACGCATTGCACAAACACTTTCAGTGTACTTTGCAAAAAAAAGCTGACAGAGACGGGAAAAATAAATCAAGACATCACAAAGTGACATTTCACCATGCAGTCGAATCTGTTATTTTGATAGAATTGAGCGTATCTTTTATCGCAGGACGAACCCGCAATATCAGGCAAAAGTGGTTGAGGGTTTTTAAAGCAAGCATGCAGTCAGCGGTGTCATTTAAAGGACAATCCGAGAAATGCCTCTAGCGGTTTGCTTGGCCCTCTCTCTGACATGAAAAATGAAAAAGGTTTTTCCTGGCAAAATCCGAACCACCACTCGTACAGTGGAAACTTTGGCCTCCAGAACGTGAATATTGCACCCGAAACGAACCCATACAAATTTCAACATTTCTTCAGACTTCCCCGCTCCAGGTCCAGAAACCCCCACTAGGATGTGCCCAGATCTTTCATAAATACCCCTGTCAACATTCACGTCAGGAGGGAACAGACAAAATGAGGCATCACCGCAGCTTTTTACCTCTCAGAAATAACGGAAAAGGCGGCACAAAATCAGCTCTTAAATTAAATAAAACTATTGGTAATAAATGAAACTGTTGGAACAGTGAGCCACACACCAGAAGGAGGAAGTTACCTGCATCACCATTCACACATTGACACTCACAGCGGAGAGAAGTGTCCATCAGTGGAAAACTTCTTCGGTATGAATTTCGCCCGAATGTGACAAGGTTTTCTTGACTTTGGTTGACAGCTCCCGTCACACAATGCGACCAAATTTGAAAATCGAACTTTTCCCACCGAACTTTCCACTGAAGTCATTTTCAACCACCCGTCTCTCTTCAAGAGAAAACAGTACGCTGCGCTGCGGCAAATTGTCATAGAAAGTGTCGAAAAAGTGAACTTTTCCGGGTGGCAATTTGTCACTCCACTCATTTGGTGGCAAAAGTACTTTTAACTATAAAATTGACAAATTGGTAGCTCAGCCTGCATGAAAATTCGCTACCGCCACAATCGAGTGGAGAATCAAAAGGAATTCGTCATAATTTTCACAGCATTTTTTTAAATGCTAAAAAATGCCACCATTACAGTGAGGTACCTATGCAACGTTTTTGCAACTGCATGCGTTTTTGCAATGACATTTTCAAACACCATGTGATTAGGTTGGCCGAGTGTCGCTTGGCCGATCCCGTGTCCGCTGCAAAGGACGAACCAAAACCGTGTCGGTTTTTCCAACCCCAAAATGAAATCCGATGGCAAAACCACCTCATTCTCATATTGAATTCGAATCCCTCTTGACACCAAAAACTCTGCACCTATTATACCTACCCATTAACTTTTCCTTATTTGCACAGACTGCGAGTTAATGACTGTATTGAATAATTACTTGAAAGGCAAAATACAAAGCCGCCATTTAAGTCAATTGGATCAAAGTTTAAGCATTCGCAGAGACCAATATGAAAAAGGCCTATCTGAACAAAATCCAGGTGCTGAAACCGAGCCCCCGCAGCAAATGAGGGGTTTAGCAGCCGTGGAAGTTTCCATCGACACAAAAATAATGACTGGCTATTTAAGCGTCAAAATTGTGTTTGCACATCAGTTATTATTAAAAAGTTACGAGTATAGTAGCGGCGGAATTAGATTACTCATACACGTAAAATTGCCATTCTTGAGATTTTTGGCAAAAACTACACAGTCCACAGAAATTAAGGAACCTATATTATAACCGAGGCCAAAATCCGACTCCTCTAGAAAGCTTTGTTGCAATTTGGCGCTTTTATTTCTACCAACTGCATAAGAGTAAAAAGAAAGAAAAAAGTTTCGGAGGCAACGATTAGATTTTGGCCTCAGGCGCAGACCAGTCAGGGCCGGATAAAGGGCCTGGTGGGCCTTGGGCACTTGTGAAACTTGGGTCCCTCGCACGGTCGGACTGTGCGACTTTTTTGAAAAAAAAAAATACTTGGTTGGGTAGATGGTACACCATTATTTTGTCCAGAGAAAAAATTTCAATGTTCGAACAAAATGCAACAGGCCACAACAAATTGTCGTTATTTTCTTTTTTATCGTCATTTTCTTTCTACTATGACTCATTGAAAACCTGCTTTTTATGATCTGAAAAAAATATACAAATTTGACATTTTTGGCAAGTTGTCTCATGTCTGTTTTTTTTGGAAACGGTTTTCTTCTTGATTTCCGAAGGGGAAAATCAACAACGATCTCATCGAAGGAAATGCTGTCAAACAAGTGCCTTTCAATGCACAACAAAGACATTTCCAGACGTACGACCCTGAGAAATTGTTGAACGGAGGTTACCTATTTTCGTTCTCGTTAAAGTTGAGAACTAATGTTTGTTTGTTGATAAGTAAATGTTTTAAAGAGTTGTTTCAATTGTTTTCATTTTGTGCTGAGGCTGACAAAGATACCATTTACCGGAAGAGTTTTCATGATAGTGAAATTAACCGACTGAGCATCCGTGGGCATTTAAAAGAAACCAACCCAAATTGTTTCAGGGTGCTGAAGTTACCCCATTCTACGGCACTTAACATGCTCTTAACGCTACTTGACATCACTTAACATCGCACTCAACGCACTTAACATCACTTAACGCACATCACTTAACATGCACTTAACGCAACTTAACATGCACTTAACACTACTTAACATCACTTAACGTGCACTTAACGCTCTTAACATCACTTAACATCGCACTAAACGCACTTCACATCATGAAACGCACATCACAACATCACTTAACGCAACTTAACATGCACTTAACGCCACTTAACATGCACTTAACACTACTTGACATCACTTAACACGCTTAACAATTCAGGGTTGTTCAACTTTTTTCTTGTTTTTCCTCGTTTATTGCAGATATGCTCCACGCTTAACACTTGACGCTTAGGATAACAAAACGACAAAAAACTTAACATGCACTTAACGCTACTTCACATCACTTACCAAAGGCGGCTGCACACGGGTCAACATTGTTTTGAATTTGAACATTGCCATAGGTACCTACATTGTGGAAGAACAATGTTGACCCGTGTACGGTCAGGTTAAACGAACCCAATTTTAAGCTGACCGTACATCGGTCAACATTGTTCTTCCACAATGCATGCCCATTGTGGAAGAACAATGTTGACAGATGTACGGTCAGCCTAAAATTGGGTTCGTTTACGCTGACCGTACACGGGTCAACATTGTTCTTCCACAATGTACCTGTGGCAATGTTCAAAACAATGTTGACCCGTGTGCGGCCATCTTTGGTAACCTCACTTGAGCTCAATTCAAGGTTGGAGATCCCTGAATTGTGAAGCGTTTTGTGATGTGAAGTGGCGTTAAGTGCATGTTAAGTGTTTTAGTCGTTTTGTTAAGCGTTAAGTGTTAAGCGTCCAGCAAGTCTGCAATAAACGAGGAAAAACAAGAAAAAAGTTGAACAACTCTGAATTGTTAAGTGCGATGTTAAGTGATGTAAAGTAGCGTCAAGTGCATGTTAAGTGATGTTAAGTGATGTGCGTGAAGTGATGTTTCGTGCGTTAAGTACGATGTTAAGTGATGATAAGTAGCGTTAAGTGTATGTAAACTGCGAAGTGCGTCAAGTGATGTCAAGCAGCGTTAAGTGCATGTCAAGCATCTGCTAAAGAAGAAAAAACCTGGAGAAAAGTCGGGCATCAGTGACTTGTTCAGCGTTATGAGTTAAGCGTTAAGTGTTTTAGTCGTTTTGTTACCCAAGTGTTAAGCGTCAAGCGTCCTGCTAAGGAAGAAAAAAACTTGGAAAAAAGTCGGGCATCATAGTGATTTGTCAAGCGTTAAGTGCGTGTTAAGTGTTTTGGTCGTTTTGTTAAGCGTTAAGTGTTAAGCGTCAAGCAAGTCTGCCAAAGAAGAAAAAAATTTGAAAAAAAGTTGGACATCCCTGATTTGTTAAGCGTTAAGTGCGTGTTAAGTGTTTTAGTCGTTTTGTTAAGTGTTAAGCGTTAAGCGATTTTGTTAAGTGTTTCAGTCGAGCCCTTAAGTGATGTGTGATGTAAAGTGCGTTGAGTGCGACGTAAAGTGATGTAAAGTCGCATTTGGTGCATGTTTGGTGCGTCAAGTGATGTTTGCAGCGTTAAGTGCATGTCAAGCGTCTGCTAAAGAAGAAAAAACCTGGAGAAAGGTCGGGCATCAGTACCTTATCAGTTAAGCGTTTTATGTGTTAAGCGTTAAGTGTTTTGGATTTCGAAAACAAACTCACTTTATCCAATTGAGCCGAAGTTCCCAGAATTCTTCTTTAGCATCTAGATCGATCTTTCGGCGAATATCTCTCGCCTCCTCAGGATGTACATGAAGGAAAACTGAAGTGGAGTCAGGCAGGTAAACTGAAGTGGAGTCAGGCAGGTAAAATGATCGAAAACAGCACAAACACACTAAAAAGGCTTCACGCGTGAGCGTAGCGTCAGGTCAGCCGGCTGCTCTGGCGAAAACTGAGGACTGAGCTGCAGACGACAGAAAGTGCAAGTCACCTGGATCTCAAAGCTTCCCAAACTTTCATTTTTCCTGGAATCGAAGTGGGGGTTGTGATTTCCTGGTTGACCTTCGGAGTTGAACAGGGGGAGTTGGGGGCAATTGTTGACAAGGTTCGTGTGGATGAGGGGTTCGAGGTGGCTCCGGAATTCCTGCTACCTGTGTCGGGGTTGTGACCGTTGGATTCAGTTGGGTTGTTCGCTGGAAAAACTGTTGCCATGTTTCGGGAAGGCTGTTGCCATCTTTCTTGTTCAGAGCCGTGTTGCCCAATTTTACAATTTCGAGGAGATGAGATCACGAATCTTTCGAGGAGAGGAGATCACAGAAAGAGTCGAGCCAGTTATCCAAACCTTACCACCTGGAAAGCAGGACCAAGTCAGAACACGTTTGAAGTCCATTCTCTACCGAAACTATAGACCACCGCAGAACATAACCAAGAAAGAAAGGATGGCCATCCAGACGTTGAGAGAGAAGAGCCTTACCATCACACCAGCAGACAAAGGGAATGCCACGGCTACTTCTGGTTTCGCATAATTCTGGTTTCGCATAATGGGTTTTTCTACCTGAATTGAACCTTTTTTATACGAAAGCCGAATGTATTCTGCTTTTGTATAATTCTGGTTTCGCACAATTCTGGTTTCGCATAGAAATTCAGGTATCTAGAAAATTGGATTTTTTGAAATCAATTAAAAAAACGAATAAATTATTATGTGAATTTGCACGAGTGCTCACTTCAACAATGATATTATTATTATCGGTAGGTCTCCGAAATAAGGGCTTCAAAATATGAGGCCAAAATTTCGTTTTTTTTAGATAGCCAATCGCGCAAATGACCTGTTGGAACAAACAACCATCTCCTGAGCAGACATTCCAACTATCCACGCAACCCTTGTCCGATGCAAAGATTTGTGGCGGCAGAAATCGAAAAGAAAAAACAATATTATCGCTCCCTGCATCGAGATGCATTCATTGCAGGTACTTGACAGCCGCATGGATGGCTTTTTTGGGATTTGCCTGACTTGCTATTTTTTCTTCGAGGCAGGCAAGCCAATAGGTCAGCTCCCACGCATGTGGTCACATGACTAAGCATCTGAACCAGATTCCTCGGAAATATGTGGAAATGGAGGAGAGGATAACCGCTTTGAAGAGACGTCTAAACAATGGACAAATTATTCCAATACAGTATTTCGACGCACTTTTTCCGAGAAATTTCTTCGGAACTTGTCAGTCTTGGTCTTTCTGCAGATTTGGAAGATCCTCTGCTGATAGCTGGTGACTTCAATCTTCCTGGTGTGAACTGGGACACTCTCTCCCCAACTCCAAATTGCTATTATGGCCTCTCTGCCAACCGAGCTGCTATTGAACTCTGCCTTGATTTCGGCCTTGATCAGACTGTTAAGGTTCCTACTAGGCCAGCTTCAAACTCCATTTTGGATATTTTTCTGTTGCGTCCAATCCATATTCTAAATGCAATCTCTGTCGAAACGGGGATAAGTGATCACATGGCAGTTCTGCTTACTTTATCCTTGTCAATTTCAACTCCGGAATCTGAACCTCCTGTCTTGATCAGTGACTTCTCACAAATTAACGGTGTTGGTTTTTCTGACTTCTTGCTGGGCTCTTTCTTTCATTTCGGGAAAAATATCTGTGCTCATCTATTGACAGGCTTTGGTGTGATTTCGAGTCGATTATTCAACACGGCATCAGTCAGTTTGTTCCTACTCGCATCAAAAGGCCCCAATCCAGATCGATTTTTATAACAACCCCCCGCATATTCGCTACCTATCTCGCCAATGTAAAAAATACTACAAATTTCGTCATTATTCTGAAGTTCATGCCAGAACCTATGATCTTCTCTGCTCTGAACTCATGGCTGCGAAATTGGATCATGAAAATCATCTCCTTTCTAGTCTATCTCTCAGGCCAGGTACATGCAACTCAAATTCCCGCAGTTCTTTACAAAACGCTTGGAAGCAGGTAAATAATAGGTACCGTGGGTCAGTCACTATCCCATCCCTAAAATTCCGTGATGGTTTTGGCCGTTTCACCATCTGAAAAGGCTGAAGCGCTTGCTCTACAATTTTCTTCTTCATATTCTGCTGACAAATTTCCAGCTTTAGCTCTGCCAGCTCCATCCAATGCTCCTGGGCAGGATCCTACCTTCTCGATTACCTTTTCTTCAATAGTGTCTGCAATCAGGAAATCCAAATCATCCTCTTCTGGCCCTGATGGAATTCCTGGATCTCTTCTGAAATGCTTCCCACACGAATTTTCTGCCTATCTGTAGGTACCTTCTCTTCAACAAGTCCTTTTCTTGTGGCACACTCCCCGATGCATGGAAGGCAGGGAGTATTACGCCTATATTCAAGAAGGGTGATCCTTCACTGCCAGCTAATTACCGGCCCATCAGTCTGACGTCTTGATGTGTGCAAGCTGATGGAAAGGCTGATCTCGGACTACATTAGGCAGTTTCTTAATGCCACCGATTCCATCTCCCCTTTTCAATTTGGTTTTCGTCCTGGCTGGTCTTGTGAACTGGCCCTTGCAAAGTTCACCCACGAGGTTGCATCCTCTTTTGACAAGGGTGCCGATGTAGATGCACTGTTTCTGGACTTTAAAACGGCCTTCGACGTTGTTCCACACAACGCTCTGATGTTTAAATTGCAGCGTTTAGGCTTACCTATCCCTATTATCTCTTGGATTGGCAGCTTCCTCAGCAACCGGACACAGTCTGTTTCTGTTTCTGGAACTAAATCTCCATCTTTTCCTGTAACTTCAGGTGTTCCTCAAGGTAGTGTGTTGGGCCCTCTTCTATTCCTCATCTTCATCAATCAATCAAATCAAATCAAATACCTTAATTTGCAAGGACGATAGTCCAGGCGCAAATCAACACAAAACATTGATGGCGGCGGTAAACCTACAGAACAAGAGCTTAAAGAGTCGGAAGATTTTCAAATGAAGAGAAAGATGCACGTACTTATAACAATGATAAACAGTTGCATAGCAATGTTACTTCATCAGCCAAGATCTGACATTTCGTTTGAATGTGCCCACACTAATATCACTATCTGTCCCAAAAACCTCAGAACCAAGGGCATTCCAATCATTCACGGTCCTGACAGCAAAAGAATACTTCCCCACATTTTTGTGACAAGAAGCCGAATAGAGCTTAAAATCATGGTCTAGTCTACCAAAATGACTAGGTGGCAACAAAAACTCCTTTATGGAGGACCAGCCGCCTACATTATTCAGCCCCAAGAATAAACCAGCCAACCGAGCAACCTTCCTACGAGAAGCCAAGGAGCTCCACCCCAGCTCTTGCATCATATCGGACACACTATCCAGTGGGGAGTATCTCCCTGTAACAAAACGGGCCGCCCTCCTCTGGACCCTCTCTACCTCCTCAATTTGACTTATGTAGTAGGGATCCCACACAGTTGAGGCATATTCCAAAATTGAGCGAACCAAGGAAAAATACACCTTCTGTTTTATCTTTTTGCTGGCACAATAAAAAGTACGCCTAGCAAAATACAGGGCGGCATTAGCTTTTTTTGTTGAATTCTTTATATGTTCCTCCCAACTCAAAGTCTTTGTAAAAGTGACACCAAGGTATTTTGTCTTATCGACTGCAGGCAAGGCTATACCATTAACAGAGTAACAACTAGGATGGGGGGCATTTTTTGTAGTGAAACAAAGAACAACACACTTGTTTTCATTCAATCTCATACCCCACTTTTTGCACCAATCAAAAATTTTGTTCAGATCATTCTGGAGTTGTAAAGAGTCAGCAGGGGACCGTATCTCATTTGAGATCACACAATCATCAGCAAAGAGATTTATCTGGCATCTCGCGACCTCTGGAAGATCATTGATGAAAATGGAGAACAGCGTTGGTGCCAAAACACTCCCCTGTGGGACCCCGGATGTAACAGCCTGTACTGAGGAAAAACTCCCATTTATGCACACTTGCTGAAAACGCGAGTCTAGAAAATCTGATAACCATCCGATGACAGGGGAAGATAGCAAATTTAAACCATTGAGTTTTTCAAGCAATGCAGCATGGGGGACTTGATCAAAAGCCTTCTCAAAGTCAAGAAAAACTGCATCCAGCTGCCCTGATCGGTCTAACACTGTTGAAGCTTTTTGGGAAAAATTAACCAACTGAGTTTCACAAGAGAAGTCTGAGCGGAATCCATGTTGAGCTGGGCTCAGAACCCCATTTGTGACCAGAACATGTTTGAGGTAGTCCAATATTATGTGCTCCATAATTTTACAACAAGAACTGGTCAAACTAATTGGCCTATAGGAAGTCACCAGTTTAGGATCCCCCTTTTTTGGAATAGGACACACATAACCATGCTTCCATCTAGACGGCAGACGACCTTCAACAATAGATTTATCCATAACAACATAAAGAAATTTAGAAAAAGTTTCAGGAAACAATTTTATGAAATTGAATGAGAAACCATCGGTTGTAGAGCATCCAGACCTTGGCATCTTTAGAATCCACTTAGCTATAGTGCTTGAGTCGAAACAGAGATTTGTTTCAGGTTTTCTGGTGGTTGAAAATTGGACTTGGGCATCCTTTACATTTGCCATGGGGGAAAAGAATGTTCCAAAATGATCATTCAGTAGATTTGCCTTTTCCGCATCTTGTGTAACAACAGTCCCTGCCTCGCCCAACAGTCCAGGAACTGAATTTTTCCCTTTACCCCTTTTTTCAGAAACCAACCTCCAGAGTTTTTTGTAGTTATTTTTAATGCCTTCCTTGCAAAGACCATTTATGAAATCATATTGAGAGGCATCTTTAGCCTCATTCAACCTCTGCAGGGCTTCCAAATAGATGTTTTTTATCAACAGGAGATCTTTTTCTGCACTTATATTTACGCTTACACCTGCGTTCCAAATTACGAATGTTTCTATTGAACCAAAGAGGACGAGAACTTTCCGTCTTTAACACCATGGGAACAGATGCCTGATGCTTGAAAACAATTTGTGAAAATGAATTCCATGTTTCCTCAACAGAGAGACTTTCAGTGTTGCGGACAAATAGTTCCAGATCCGCCTGGAGTAGTGCACTCACAGCTTCATGATTGACCTTTGAGAATAGGGGACAATAATAGGTTTTACGTGGTTTTGACATTTTATCAAGAGTTAGGTCAATGTAAACAAGTTTGTGATCACTCATATTAGAAAAAGAATGTTCTTCAATGATCTTCCTGACGTCATAACTTCTTCAAGAATAATGCTATTTGCTGATGACTGCGTCCTCTACAAGATTATTCACTCTGTTTCTGATGTCGACTTGTTGCAAGATGATTTTGCTTCCCTTGTCTCGTGGAGCCTTCATTGGGGCCTTGGCCTGAACGGATCAAAATGTGCCCATGTCAGGTTCTCAACTAAATTGCATCCTCTTCAGTCTTCTTATGCTCTTCCTTCGTCAGGTACAACATTATCAACCTCATTGTCCTGCAAATACCTTGGTGTGACACTTTCATCTGATCTGTCCTGGAAACTACACATTACCAACATTGCACGCAATGCCAATTTTGCTCTTCTCAAAATTCGGCATCTTTTCAAATCCTGCTCACCTTCAACAAAGGAAACACTTTATATTTCACTTGTCCGTCCACTTCTCGAATATGCCTGCATAATCTGGGATCCGTACCAAATCTCCCTCGTTGATGAGCTTGAAAAAATTCAGCGTAGGGCTGCTCGTTTTGTCAAGAATGATTTTTCTCGCCATTCAAGCGTGACTTCGATGCTTTCCTCTCTGAACTGGCCTTCACTCTCCGATAGGCGTTCTCAGTTTAGGTTGTCAGCTCTAAGTAAGATTTTTACTCATAATGGTGGCTGGTCATGTCTATCTGAAACCCTTGCTCTTCCCGATTACTTTGGTCGCCATGACCATACTTCCAAGATCCGTGTTTATCAACCTTCAAAGAACATTTTTAAGTATTCTTTCATTCCCAGAACCATTGTAGACTGGAATCGTCTATCCCAGAATTCGGTGGATTCCTTTCTGACTCAACCCTTTTCCTGAGGTTCCGCATCTGTTATTTTCTCTGGCATTCATAGTGAAAACTACTCTTATCTCCTAGGGGCCCAAATTAGACCTGGGATTAGATTCGATCCGGTGCATTACGAGGAGTTGATAAAGATGAGGTAAGGGAACGGGTCAGTGACTCATGCCCAGACCTAAGCCGGGAACCTGCCCGGAGTCGGCGGCCCATGTTGGTGGCCCCCTCTGCGTGGTCAGTGCAAACCTTTTTCACGCAGCTGGGAAGAGGGAGTGTGCGTACTGCTGGCGAACGCCGCTGGTGCTTCCGTGACTCCCTGCGCTAGTTAACCGGCAGTTGTCGGACAGCGCTATCGCCGCGCGACTGACGCAAGGCGAACCCATTCCCCCGATGTAGTGCTCCGGAAAGACTACCTAGGAACCTATGTGGGTCTAACTGTGTTATCTTCTACTTCTTTTTCTTCTATCTAATCTCATGTTGTTGGCTTTGTTTCTTCATTTCGTCATTTCCCTACCTTCTCCCTTTTCTCTCACCTACCTATGTCTAACTTTTATTCGCTTTTTTGCATATTTTCATTTGAGATTGCGAATGGGTATGTTGTGGTGTGCGTGTGTGCTGGTTAATGCTGCAGGCTTGATCCTGATGGTAGGGGAGGTCTTGTTTGGGTCGCATGTGTATGACTGTTGTGTGCCTGTATTGAATGCTATATGACTAGGCCCCGTCCACATTCCGATGATATGTCCTATATCTACCCTCCTCACCCCTCCTTCCTTTACCTACCCTTTCCTATCCTTACGAATATTGCAGCCGACGGTCGCGTGTCCTTCCCTTCCCTCCCTTCCCCTTCCCTCCCTTCCCCTTCCCAGGTATATGATGACATTTGCTGTCATATGTGAGAACTTGCTGTTCTCCATTGACGATTGCCTCGTGGCATAATAACCTGCTGAAAGCAGCGTCTGATACCTATACCTATATACCTATAACTCCCCCTGTTCAACTCCGAAGGTCAACCAGGAAATCACAACCCCCACTTCGATTCCAGGAAAAATGAAAGTTTGGGAAGCTTTGAGATCCAGGTGACTTGCAGTTTCTGTCGTCTGCAGATCAGTCCTTAGTTTTCGCCAGAGCAGCCGGCTGACCTGACGCTACGCTCACGCGTGAAGCCTTTTTAGTGTGTTTGTGCTGTTTTCGATCATTTTACCTGCCTGACTCCACTTCAGTTTACCTGCCTGACTCCACTTCAGTTTTCCTTCATGTACATCCTGAGGAGGCGAGAGATATTCGCCGAAAGATCGATCTAGATGCTAAAGAAGAATTCTGGGAACTTCGGCTCAATTGGATAAAGTGAGTTTGTTTTCGAAATCTAAGAATGCCAGTTCCAAAGCTGCTGTTTGCAAACATCAAAGCAGAGCTCGATCCAGCTCTTATTCGAGATATCCACATGTGGGAAAAGCACAAACAGAAAATCTATGAGAACATTTGCAAGGCCACCTTTTTCATCAGATGTCTAAAGCGGGGGGGGGGGGGGGAAATTATGAGAGGAAACACACACTTGACTAGGCTATGGGGAACCTTAAGGGCCGTGGAATCTTAACTTGGCAAAATCCAGAACACCGATCTGAACTAAATGAAGAAGATCTACTGCACAAGATTTAAATCAGGGTTTAATGAAGAAATGAGGCTGCACACACACAACCATTGATTTCAATTCTTCACAGGCAAGGGCAAGTTAATTAATGCAACAAAAAAGTACCGAGAGTGCCAAGAGATAAACAAAATAGAACTGAAATTACGAGATAAAACACGGATAAAACCAAAAAAAGGAGAAAACGTTAAAAAACAAATAAAGAACACATTAAAAACTGTAAAAAAAGAGAAAAGGTTAAAAAGCGATTTGACAAACAATTCACTTCATTAAAAACCTCGCCGCACTGCAGCGAGACATATGGCACACGAATCACAGTCGGTAGCTCTCTCTCCTTCAAGAGTCCATGAGAGACTGCGACTGCGAGCAGCCCTGCCTTGTGCACCGTGATTACACCCTGCAACAACGAAACAGCCCACAAAAATTGAACTTCTTTAAATTAACTTAACTTTGATTCTGTAATCGGCCTGTGACGTAGAGAACAAGATTCCCATCCAGCAGGCGAGTGGAGACCTCTGAACCCCAATCAAAACAGCTTGTGCAATTTAGTGTTTGTGCTCTTGCCCCAGATCAAACCGCCTGAAATATGTGGTGAAAAAGGTTTCTCTGTACACCCTGTTACCATAATTTCAGTTTCAAAGAACTTCCTCATGCGCTCAAAGAATGCCACTGTCTATCAGGCAACACCCTCAACTCCAAAAGGCTACTCGTTATCAAACTCCTTCCTGATTTGAGAAAGTACGAACAAATTCTCCAGACTTAATAAAAACCAACTCCTGCGATTATGCCACTCAAAACTGCTTTCACTCACACGCCAAAACAACTATTTCTTACTTGCTCACTTGTGATCTTCTCTCCTTTGAAATATGGACATGTTGTCCAAAGAATGGATTCCCTCCGCAAAGGTTTTTTCAAACAACATTTCAAAGAATATTTTTCTCCAAAAAACATTTTCCCAAAAAAATGATAAGTTTCTGCTCAAAAATCCTTGGCACAAAATTCTCTCATTCAATTTTTCTTGCCTCTCATTTCTTGTGCATACATTCCCTGTTTGCACCCATGCACACCATGGCCAATTTCAGTAACAATACGGATTTTTTCTGCGGCACTAAAACACAACTTACCCAATGGGCATTTCCTGAACACGGTTACGAGCAATTTCCCCTGTTTGTGCCACGCCTCTCCGACTCTGTAGCTAACGGTGAGAAGAATGTTGAACAATTCTATCAGTCCACCACTACGCAGATACTTGATGATATTTCACCAGCAACGAACTTCGCAGGTACGTTCTTTACAACACTGCAACGCCCAAGGATCGAGTTCTAAGGAATCAGTTTTGCGACACCCTTCCACAGTTCTAAATTCCACCGTTTTTTACGTCAGCAACAATGCGTTCAGCCGCATCACAATCTGCAGACCTCCATCAAACGCAGCTCGAACAAAACAACTCCACTGCCAACTCTGACCAAAAGCTGACCACCCAACTTCCTGATCGCCACGGCCTTTTATCCGACAGTGCTTGATATTTTTATCTATTCACTTGCTTATCGAACGAAATGCAGATTTTACGTCATTTCGCCTCCGATCAAGTTTTCTGTCAAATTCCGATTGCACGATTACCAAAGGCGAAAACAAAGTTTTGCGCAAGCAGCTGCAGGCTGCTACATGTCTGAAGATAAGGACTTTTCCAAGTGACGCAACCATCAGGCTGCCTGGCTATGCAAAACCATATGGTCGAACAGGACAACTCAAGCAGAAATTAGAGCTCCACCTTTTACAAATCAAAATCTCCCAGTTGTTTAAGAGAGTCGACGAAGCATCCAGAGAAGCTCTCAGAGTCCACCTGCATATCAGCCAGTACATGGACACCATAGGGAGAGGATATGTGTGGAATCAGTTCCAAACCTCCATCACAGATAAATTTGAACGTGCAAGGGCACGGTTGCAAGAAAGTTTCAATACTAAGATAGCTGCAAAGAACCAGAGAATACCCACGGACCCCTACAGCCACACGTTGGACATTTACAACAGAAAGTCCACGGTTTTTAACTACTCTTCCCACCAACTGTCACAAGATGAACTTCGCCTTCTCAACAGAGGACCAAAATTTGCCGTGACACAGCGCTCCTTACCAACAGAGGAGATCACAGAAAGAGTCGAGCCAGTTATCCAAACCTTACCACCTGGAAAGCAGGACCAAGTCAGAACACGTTTGAAGTCCATTCTCTACCAAAACTATAGACCACCGCAGAACATAACCAAAAAAGAAAGGATGGCGATCCAGACGTTGAGAGAGAAGAGCCTTACCATCACACCAGCAGACAAAGGGAATGCCACAGTCATACTCGACAGAGCATGTTATGAGTCCAAACTCTCAGACCATCTGTCAGAGGGAAACACTTACCAACACTTAGGCCCTAAGGACCCCACTGATACATTGGACCGGAAGACAAGGACACTGGTGAACAATTCCTGCATCATACCAACTCAGGAAAAATGGAAATGCTTGGTCGACTGCCCAGTAGCCCCCAGGCTATATGGCTTCATCAAGACGCACAAGCCGGATCAACCAATCAGACCCATTGTGGCCTCAGGGAATGCACCTCACCAAAGGCTGGCCAGATATCTCAACCAGATGATCACCAGCATTATTGAACCTTGCAGTTTCTCTGTCTCCAACAGCCCTTCAGTACTGGAGAAACTAAAGAAGATAACATGGGACACGGAAGACAAACTCTACAGCCTCGACGTCACTTCCTTGTTCACCAACGTCGGTGTAGACAAGGCCCTGGACACTGTAGCGTTCACATGTTGTTTCATATGCATTCTTTGTTTGGTAGGCTGAACATACCCATTTCTATCCGTATCTTCTCTTTTTCCTAGGAGGGAAAGGGTAGGGCACATATTTTCAGCTGATTGCATATGATAAAACATGGTTTCATAAAGTTGAGATGATGGAAGGCACCAAGTTGGTGCCAAAGAAAAGCCATTCCGAGTACCTATCAGACGGGCCTGTGGCCATTGTTACACTGAGAAACTTCATTTACATGTTCATATCTTGCCAGTTTTGTGAAGATATTGTTCCTTTGAGGAATTAATTATGCAGTCATGGTTTCAATTTGCTATGATATATCTCGGAAGCTGTCCAGCAAGACGAGCCACAGATATTAGCTCAGTAACTCTGGGGCAGTGCAGTTGAACGAACTTTCAAAGGAGCTGATACTACAGTTGTGCCAAGAATCAGTTTGGTGAAACATCGTTTTCTCTGAAGGAAGAACCTTTACTGTGATATTTCATTTCTAGTCACCATTTATTTTGTTACATCAGCTGTTTTGTCTTTTCCTCCAGTGCAATAGTTACTTTTTACACACTTCACCTTTCCAATTTTTAATGTGTTTTGTTATTATTTGTTCCACTGGCCAGATGGTTTTAATCTTGTTTGTCTCGTCAGTTTGATGCAAGGTTCAGCTTCTTAGTTATGGGAAATGCAATCCTAAGTTGTCTCTCTTTTTGATTTTGAATAAATTTAGGTCTTAGATGCTGTGGAAATGGAACAATTGGGAATAGGACTGAATGAATTTAGGTACCTATGCCTTTTTGGGCTGTGATTTTTGCCCTCGTTCTCTAAATTGGATGTCATTGTTCACCTGCACCAGGCGCTATTATTCTTCATACTTGGAGG
>JASGXE010007576.1:0-18729 GCA_030068105.1 Sinentomon sp. SZTP_YWyxl | reverse complement strand
CAAAAAACGTTGGGATCACTCAAGATGTAAATGTGTCTACTTTTTGTTTTTTGGAGAATGTGTTTACAATTTGTCACTTAGACGTTCAGGTGACTGTGTTGCATGTCGTTTGGTGTTGCTGACACACCAGCGTGAGGTAAAAAGTTGGTAAAGGTTGGTAAAGTAGGTAAAAAAACTTGAAATTACTTAAAAATGACATATCGGTCCACAAGTCATTCATGTAAAGAGAGTTGTACTGGGTGAGCCAGCTTTCACTCCCCATGAAAGCACAAAACATACTCGTGTAAGCCAGGTTTAAGCCATTCCCAACTTGTCCGCAGGATGCCCTTGTTTCGCCGCAAACTTACAAGATGTCAAGGTGCCTATACCACCTCTTTATCTATCCTATCCATTGAGTTTGATTCCCTTATTGGAGTTTTGCTTTGCTTTGACCTTTTCGACTTTCGTCAGTGGCACCGCGGGTCGGGACATACGTCGGTATGGGTAGGTATGTCCTTTTGTGCGTCTGCATCTCTGCATTTAGCCTTTGTTCCAGGATTCAAGCTGCAAATTGCCCGTGCATCCATTGGGGATACTTCCGTTGTGACGTAAACACGAGTGGCGCCTCTTGCAACGATGCGGTTTGGAAACCGGAACCAATACAGGGTGAGTCAGATGAGCAATACGAAAGTTAAAACCTTTCATGTCTCGCTCTCACTGCATCAGAGAATGTTGGTGTCGGCAACTGATTGTCTCTTCCTCGCCTTCCTTTTTTTAGCTGCCTTATACTGCTGCCTGATACACTTCGAGTTTGCCAGAATGGAGAGACTTGGACACTCCATACCTCTCCAGTCAACCGATATTTTCAAAACTCTCGAAAAAAGAAGGCGAGAACATCAATTCCGGTGCAAAATTGACTGACCAGCAGCGAAATGTTTGCCGCAATATATGAATAGGGTCTCAATTTTTCACGACAATTTGGATCACCTCGTGTTTTGGCCAACTTAGGCCTATTTGCCATTTGTAGGAATATTTTATTTGTTTGGCAGTGCGTCGAAGCTAAGCAAGCTACTCGCATAGCACCACCAATGCCTCGCAAGTTGCTTCGGTCTTTTCGATATGCCTGAGGGGTGACCTAAAATGTCGTGTGTGCGAGTTGTTCGTATACACCTATACGAGTTTCGTATCTCTCTGGAATTCCCATAAAATTCCTCAGCAAGAGTTGTTCTGAATTTGTGGAAGTTTTGGAAATGATGCCAAGTAATTTACGAAGAACAAAACTCTTTCCCGATCCTCTATATAACTTGTTCGTTGGTACCTATGTGGTGCATTGCTTTAAATGCCTTTCCATTTGTTGAACGCCCTTTGAATTATGCCTATCACACATTTGTTAGAGATCTTTGGTCTGTTATCTAGATCCATAAAATGCCTAAAAACCCGTTGCTTACTTTTAATGAAGGGAAGATGTGAGGAAAAGGGGAAAGAAAGTAGTGGCGTCTTTCACGATGGAAATGATATTACAAAAATCCGGTTCTCGGTCAGTATAAGTTCTTCGGGGAATTGTGTTCAGGGGAATGATCATTGGGAAATTGATAGTGGAGGGCACCTAATTGTGAGAAAATGATGACTTCCTGGCGGGGAAAAAGTGATTAGCCCAGAAGGCCCAAGCTATTTCTGCGAAAAATGCAAAGTTCACCTCCGTCGGAAACTTTCTTCGTTGTGAATTGTGGGGAATGCTGAGTCTCTCTGACAATTGCGATTCATTATACGGAGCCATTCTGAATACGCGGGCACAGGCAATTTTTGAGGCTTTTGAAGCACGGGGCAATGTAATTCCCCATTTCACATGCGCCGCAAAACACATTTCATGAAGGAATGCATAAAACAGCGCTTATTAGATGGGGAATAACATTGCTTCAAAAATCTGACAAAAATCTCCTATGGCCTGGGTATTTTGAATGTCTGAGTACAAAAATGGCGTAGGGAAATGCAAATATTCCTCTGCCGTGCAATTATTGTTACATTTTGGGAATGAAGTCCGGGAAAATGCAGTGTTGTGCTGCCCGTTGTTCTTCCGGGGAATGATTTTGTGAAAATCCAGTGATGATCTGACAGATGTGCAGATTCCTTTGAAAATTTTGTTGATGAAAATACAGAGTTCGCCTGCAACCGATTGTTCGTTCATGAAACATATTGCCAGAGATTGTAGTAGTTGCTCTGGATATTCTTCAGGAAAATGAATCGTTGGGTAAAGTGCAGCCCGATGCGCGCGTCTGCCCTTTTCGCTATGGGGGAAATGACGCTGCAGAAAAAATGGATGATTGCTCTGCGCAAATGTTTCCTGTGGAGTGCTCTGTTTTCTGAAGTGCTGCAGGGGACCGGTGACTGGGGCAGAACGAACTGAGGCGGAAGTGGACTGAGTCAGAATTTTTGCATTTTTGGAGGCTGATTTTTTTAATTTTCCGGGTTAGGTTAGGTCAGGTTAGGTTAAGTTAAGTTAGGACAGGTGTAAGCTTCCACCTCCATTATGCAAAAACTCCCTCCAAAACACCCTCCTTTGTCCAATTCTACCTCAGTCCACTTCTGCCTCAGTCCACTTCTGCCTCAGTCCGTTCTGTCCCAGTCCCCCGATCCTGCTGCAGAGAAAATTTGACGGGTTGGCATTATGCCGTTGGTGATTATGCAAATACGGTGTTTCCCTTGCTGGAAAACTGATTCATCAGGGAAACGGTGCGTGAAGGGAAAAGTCACAGGTTAGTAACAAGACAAAGTAAAAGATAAAAACAACATCATTCAAACACGAATGATATTCATAGCAATCGTGGACGACCAGCTATGGAAACAAACGTTTCCGTATCCAAAGTGGCTGGGAGATCCAGACGCCTTGGGTTCATGTAACCACTCCCCACAAAATGGCCTGAGGAAACCTAAACCATTTCATCAAACCAGCCAACTTCAATGGTTTCAGGAGAAATTCAAGTTCCCAAACAGCTAATTCGTTTGGAAATCAATTGTGGGAAAATTCAGCGTTGCCCTGCCGTATGTACGATGAGTCATTCCTCAAATGATAGAGGGAAAGTGAGTAGATCCCCTGTCGATGCCGCACGTGATTGAAAGTGAATTTTCGAAATCATTTAGCATTCTCAATTTGTTTTCGAAAAGATTTGGCCTTCTATCAACGAGGGCATAAATTGTGCAGTGTCTAAAATTTGGGCATTTTTAAACTTAGTTGTATCTGTTCACAGAGTGAGTGGGATTTTGTCCACAATAAATAATTTCCACCTTCCTGTTTTTAATCCGCAACGCAGCTGTAGTGGGTGTTTGTAAATGAACGATTTTATTTCTTTAATTTTGGTACATCCTACATCCATTCATAGCGAATTTGCTATGGGCATACCAACAATCGATTGCTGGTGCATTGTGCTCAAAACCTTCGGCAAACTTTGTCTCATAGTTCAGTTCAATACGGCGTTCTGGGATGTCATCCTGACTTCATTGTTCGCAGAACAAAACGCAGGCCTCGACATTTGACTTTTTGTGACGCCCTGTTGCGCTCCCGAACCGAATATTTGCGTACACGGTGCATATGCTTATGTCGCATTATTATTCAATATTGAAATCTCTTGTGTAGTGAATCAAAACTAAGCATTTTACGTGTTTTTCTTTCGCTTTTTCGCCATTCGGAAACGGAACGCAAAAAAAGTCATCTCCAGCGAAATTCCCTATACCTATACGAGTATACCATTATTGGAAACGAGGAATATCTTCTTCGCGGATCTGTTTTGACTTCGCTGAACCCTGATGCTGCGTTTTCTCTCGCTCCTCAGCACCGGGAACAATATAGGATATACGTATCTAGGACAAAGGAAAAACCGAAAATCCGAAAATTCAGGTTGGGTGGGAAAGGACTAAAATAGACCTTTATCTCGGAGTCCCAGAGCGATCGGTAAAAAGGGATAGGCAAATTCCGTGCTTAAGGATGAGCGCTGCGCGAAAACCATATCCAGAAAATGGGCTGTTTCTCGAACACGAAATATCTACAGACTGATGCGGATTTTTGCATCTTCTCGGAGTGCTTTTCTGAGGGCCGAATCAGTTCCTTGTTGAGTGTATTTTGCAAAGGTCATCGTTCTTGGAGGACAACAAGAACTGAAAATTTAATTTCTATGCGAATATCTTGCTTTTGCAGCTTCGTTCCTTTCGCATTCTTGCTTCCAGTGTTGCATCTTTGAAAATTCTGTCTGTGTATAAAGTTTGACATTTTTGTTGATGAAGGCCCAAATAGGCCCAAGTAATTCATTCGCCATATTATATCGGTGTGTGAAAAAATAGCGCAAGGCCGTCCGAAAGGCGCGTTAAGCGATTGGTCCCGGGCTAAAAACGTTTTTCCACCGTATCGCGTAAAATTTGCCTTCTGACATTCAACCCCAATTTAATATGAAATAAATCACGGGAAGCTACAAAACCTTTCAACAGAATTGGAATCAATTTCTCCAGGCAGTCTGTTGGAAGAAGATTCTTTTTTTTCGTTTCGCTTTTCAATAGATGGTCCAAAGCTAAAAATAATGTATAGATTATTCGGTGTGTTTGGTGTTGCAGGCGTATAGACGAAACCTATTTTTCACTTCGGTGTGTGTACGAAAAAACATATGTCGTAAAATATCAGGCAAAACATATAGATAGACATTCCAATCCCATATGACTTTTCTGCGATATCGACTCAGAAGGAAAAGTTCTGCGCCCTTCCCAAATCGAAGACTTCAGAAAAAAGCCAAATTCTGCGATTGCACTGCGATGTTCTTACAGACCCCGCCCGCTTTGCTCGCATACAGTATAGGAGTTATTTCATAGTAGCACAAAATAAGATCAAATTATTATGGTAGCAGTTCGGAACACCCGCCCAAAAATAAAACATCATCATAAAATGTATTCATTTATAACATTAGGACATTGCGTGAACCTTTCTATCTTCCTTTTCTGGTCACTTTCCAAATTCGTGGTGCAAAAATCAATGTCGTGGAACAAGGATACCAAAATAGTGTTTAAAGTATGCGAACCACAAATTTCGATCAAGTGCATACTCCTGCCCATGGAGATTGCTAGCACGCCGTTAAGAGCAACAATTCGAAGGTATTCGCGGCTCGGCAGGTTTTCCCGTCATTTGGCCGTTCTCTTCTTGCGGCACTCCCACCTTATTCAGCGGGGAAGACAGGTACCTTTCGGTGGTGTAAACAGCCTCGAGATAAGGATAGAGCCGTTGCGATTTCTGCAAATTATGACTTCCGTCCTTAGGCCATATGTTGCATCCATAACGCTGTTATGGGGACCCGCAAAGTTCCTGAACATTTTATAAAGCTTGCAGCGTTCCCGACCGCACCATCGTTCCAAACATATCTCATCCGAAATGGCACATGAGGCTGGAAAATGCTTGCAAGAAGTTAAGGTGTTGGATTCGAATAATAATGGGTGGCTTTTGTGGGACAGAATATGCCTTTTAGACGGAAGTGCGACTCCCATCTCATCCTAGAGGTGGTCCCGCACATAGAAAACCTATCGAAGGTTTCAGTCACTCCACAGCAAGAGCAGTTCGATAGGAAGAAAACTTTTTGCCGCAGATTTCAAATGCAGCTCGATATGCGATTTGTGCGCCCATGCGGCGGCAGTGACGGAAAATTATATCCTGAATTCAAAATTTCGTTCACAAAACTTTTTCAGACGCAAGGTTTCTGAGCTGGCGACACACACGCACACCTGCGGCGACAACGTCAATTGAATTCCAGAATTCGGCATCTACAAAGGCATACAGGGTCAACGAAAGCGATGTGTAGTTATGGGTACCCACCGATAGATTCATTTTACCCACGGAAGACTTCGCCATTTTTTGCATTTCCTTGCTATTTTTATACGAGCATATACGTTCGTATGTGGTGTTCCATTTTCAACGCCATCTCTTGTTCTTCAAGGGAATAGCAGTACCAGATTTTTGTGATTAACTGGGTGTGGGGTGGGGGTAAAACCCAACTTTTGGGATAAAATACCCACATTCATGTGCGATATGAACTGGAGCTGCACAGCTCAGAACATCATTGAAATATGCATCATAGGACGGGCATAACGCTGCTGACTGAGTGGTAGGATTTTTTCGATACCTATTAGGCCGAATACGTGCATGGTTATGTGGAAACGATGTTTGAATTATTCAAGCTGCAAAAATTAGCGTATATTGGTGCAGAAGTTACACCTAAAAAGGAAAAATTCTATTGAAATGCAAGGACAGGATGGTTTGAAAATATATAATTGAAAATATGAGACAGAAAACAACGGCTATACATTTGCAGGCCAAGTGGCCGACTGAACCTGAAAATGTGAAAATAACGACAGAATGTCATACAGACATTTTATTCTTGTTTTATATACTACATACAACTGCTATCATGTAGACCAATGCTGGTCATTGACCAGACAGTTGTGGAGGAATTTACCGTTCATTTCTGTTCATGCATGGGTCTCTGATTTATTTGACCAATCCCAATTAAGAATTAAATTTTGAATGATCTGTTTGAGTTCCACCTGCCACTTTCGGAGTGTCACAGGGCAGTTCTCTTTGCCCATTACTGTTTCCAATCTGCATTCGTGATTTGCCTCCTTTTTGCTGCGGGAATATGCAAGATAGAATGACTAGCTTCGATCTTTAAAGGATAATTGAGGAGCCGTCATGCGACATTCTGAGCCCTATGACTGTGGATTTAATTTAAGAAAGTTTTTAAAATTTCAGTTTGCGTATCTTTTTTAGCACAACCGGTAACTTTTAGAAATTTCCAAACTCCTAATTTAGAAACTTCAGCCTTTATTCTGTTGACTGAAACCAAAATTTTTGTGTTCATTTTATTTACTGAAATTAGTTGACTGAAAACCCTTGAATGGTGCAAGATCCTTGGTGGCTTTGTAAAAGAAAAATGAGGTGGAAAGAGGGGTACAATGGGTAGCTATGAGCTCTTGAGCAAATCACCTTCTAAAGGGGCAAAACCTAAGTGTCCGGGTACTTCTGATTTACGGAGAGAGCTTGCGATCAACCAGCCGCCACGCTTGACATTGGAAAGGAAACGCAAACGTGTTCAAAATGATTAAAATAGCATGGTGTAATCCGATAAAAAACAGGACAGTTTTCGGGATAAAAACATTTCCAACAAATCGATTCAAATTAAAATTCCGTTCGTACAGTGGTTATTCGGTGACCTCTCTCAAATATGGGACACTGGAGGACAGTTTGCTGTTCACTCTGAGAATCGCAAGAGTTTAAACAGTCGATCGCTTTCTCACTGATGCATGACCGGTTCCCTTCTCACTGATGGCTCTCAAGCGGGTCTCAACTAAAATTCCAAATTTGTGGCACTTATCTTTTGCGTCGACGTCCATCCATGAGTTTGGTACGGCAACAATTGGGGCGGAGTTTTCTGGTTTTCTGGAGGTCGCTGTATTCCCTCTTGACCGACAATTCCGAGTTGGCTAGGCTAAAGCAGCATTTTCAGTGGGAACACAATGATTAGCGGCGTGGTACTATCATCACATGACTATTTTCGCCCCACATGATTGAGTGATCTCTTTCTTGGTTGTCCTCTACAGGAACTGGTGGGAAAAGATAGTGGGAAAATCCTCGTGACCACACATATTTAGAAACACCAAAATGCGGCAGATCAGTGACTCCAGACCGATTCCAGATTTCAAATTCTCTGGATTCCCAGGCGAAAATGAATGAAAGTCTACTCTGCGGGTCCTGAATCTGGTTATTGTTAAACGACCGGGTGAAGGAAAAACAAACGGTTTGGCTCAAACCCAAAACTTTCAGGGCATACTCAGAAATGAACACCCGATCTCTTTCATGGGAACGTGCACTCAAGTCAGATTTCGAACGATCAAGCAACATTTCCCGACAATTCCCCTGTCCTCAAACCTTGGAATCCTCAACCCTCCTGAAAAGAGTAATCTAATTCCATCTGTTGATCACTCAAGAATGTTTTCAACTGCACTTGATTTTGTGTGTTCGTTCAGCTCTTCAAATCAATCGATACAAAATTATATAGGTCTTCGTGGAAGCAATCAATTCAAATATTAACACTCCAAGCGAAATCTTGTAAATGCAAAGTCACGTGCAACAAACTGCATTTAACCCAAAAACAGAATAAACTGACGCCGCCAAAAACTCCGCGTTTCTTTTGGCACTGTTTTAGGTTAACTGAAAACAACATTGTGACAACTTAAAGCTTATGGATGATTTAACACATGTCGGTAAAGCTTTATCCTCACAAAACTTCTGCCTTTCTGCTCCAACCTTCCCAAATAATCCTTACCATTTTTGCTAACTCATCGAAGTGGTTAAGTTGAAGATGTGATTTTGTCAATGCTATTGACAAAATCCTGAACGAAACTCCCGAGGAAAATTGCTCTCTGGATTGCGCCATCGCCCTTATAGTTTTAACAGTTTCTCCCAAACCGACAAACAACAATAAAAAAGCAACAATGTAAAACACTTACCCCGTAATAACGGGCGATGTGAAACAAAACACGGGCACAATGTGTAAAAGCTGACAAGCCTCGGGAACGATTGCAGTTCGTGCACAACAGCTCAGGCGGTCGGATGGCAGTGAACCTCTCAAAAGTCAGGCAATTTTCTCACTGGCCCAACATTTTCGCAAACCAAATCAAAACAATCCTCCAATCGCTTTTTCATCTCATTCAGCAGTGCCCTCTCCTTGCGTTGCGCGCCCAACTCGTTTTCACTCACTTTGTAATTGCCTGCAATCTGTTTGAGGCAAAAACCGATGTTCGCTTTGAGTGGAAAATGCGCACACGGTGATCCAGAATGATAAACATTTTGGGATACCGTGACAGCTTCCATGAAGCCAATAACAGGCACAGGGTTAGTTAGCCGAGCAAGAGAGCCTTGAGGGTCATGCCCGAGTTAAAAAAATCTGCGACCTCGAAATTTTTTCTTCACCGCTGTCACAATAAAGTTTCCACATTCAACAATTTCCCACGCTCAATCAACTCAATCAAGTCAAACTCTGCCAGTTCGCACCGCTGTCTGCCTGAACACTGAGCAGGTTTGCAAGCAGATGGCTGACTTGTTGAATAGAATCGCTTCAATTTCACCCTAGTAAATCCGCGACAGATTTCCCCTTTTAAATTGACTTCCCGCACTGAGGTCTTGAAAGTCTCTAACATGGATATAGGAGCATGTTCCAGGTGTCGTTCAATAGCTGTCGTTCAATATTGTTCGGTGTGTTCAAGTTAAAATATAGTTCAGCTGTAGTTCAATAGCTCTGTTGCATGATCATGTTCTGGATGCGACAGCCGAATCTTGAATGAATGAATTGACTGTATTTGAAGGGATTTCCCCTTATCATACAAGGTACAAGACAAGAAAATCTTACATAAAGCAACAATGACGAATTGTACACATCAAATAAATCGACAAACCAGACCACAGCTTTCGAAAGGTAGAGTATTGAAATTACTGACAACTACCCTTGGAAGGGGAAGATATCAAAAAATTTGATAGCCTGCGCCGAAGAACAGGCACGGATATCGGCGGCTCGGGGAGCTTAGGAGGGAGCGAATTCCACTCATTAATGGATTGACCTAAAAACGACGACTTTCCAAAGTCCCTCCTAAAGTAAAGGGGTCTCACCTTCAAGGCGTGATCCCGTGATCCTGCCGTGAAAAGAAAGTTGGAAGTTCAATGTGGGTCGACAACTCAACCCAGCCCCCTGATTCGCAAAGTATCCTGAAAAAGCATAAAATGCGCTGGATCTTCCTCTTGTCAGCCAGTAGTCCCCAGCCAAGCTTGGTAAGAATAGCAGAAACGCTGCTCAATTGCCTATAATCCCCAAAAACAAAGCGAGCAGCTTGTCGCTGAACACGTTCCAGAGCAACGAGATGAATGGATAAATGTGGGTCCCAAGCTGAGGACGCATACTCAAGAATAGGCCTCACTAGAGACAGATAAGCTTGCTCACGAATTCTGGAGGCGCTTTTCCTATAATTTCTTTTTATAAAATAGAGCACTAGCCACGCCTTTTTGGTGATCGCTGCTATGTGACCAGACCAATCAAGTTTGCTGGAAAATCTCACTCCTAGATACACAACTTCCTTGCTATAGATGTTAGCCGAACCCCATCCAAAAGGTATTCCACACTAACTTCAGAAGTCGCCCTCGAAAATCTAATCAGGGAGCACTTCTGTGAATTTACAATCATTTTAGAGGTTCTACACCACTGAGAAATTGATAACAAATCTTCCTGGAGGATCTTTTGATCATCAAGCGAGTCTATCTGCCTGTATAGCACACAGTCATCGGCAAATAGACGCACATGAGATTTTATCCCCTGTGTTAAAATCTCATTTGCGTCTATTTGCCGATGACTTAAAATTGCCTATCGATTTGCTTTTGCGGCCAGCGGCGATTTGGGGATCCATGGCGAGCGAGCAGATAACATCCTTCTGGCCGGGGATTTCTGGAGAATTAGATCTGGTTCATTGGAATCCATATCAGTAGCCTGATTGCTGTCCTGATTGCTTCCTTGCGAATGGATACTTTGGCCGCAGTTGTCAAATTTTGGCCATTTATATCGTTTGGATGCTCGATATGGGGATTGGAATGGAACACGCACTGCAGACGGCGGCAAAAATAAATTCTTGCCAATCACGGCCTTATGTGCACATCCACTCCGAAACCTTTTTTCTTTCTGTTTTCTCTTTTGTGCAGGCTATTTAAAGCGTCAGATTGCAATAAAGCTTTCTAGGGGTGTCATATTTTGATCTTGGTTGTAAAATAGGATAATTAATAATTATTTAGCATGGAGTTTTTGCTAACATCTGAACAGTTGCATTTCTTTTGTTTCTTGAATGACGAGAACGAATAGAGGAAGTTGCTGTGGCCACTCTTTTTCAGACACACCTTGGCGAATAAAAGCTGCTTAATGTAGATCGCGACTTTGTACAAGTGTAAAATCGTTCGCGATCAGTGCGAGAATTCATGTACTTGATAATGAGGCCATTGGACCTGAACCGTGGCTATGCAAAATGACTTCATTTTGACTTCAAAATGAATTCAATTCAGACATTTCTGTTTTTTTGGCCATGACACCCCGAAACAAAGGTCGCGCATCCTGCGGTTTTTCCAAACAAAGGCCTTCTTTCGGATCGGGGGACTGTGGGACAGAACGGACTGCGCTGCAGAGGTGGACTGAGGGAGAAGTGGTCTATAGGCAGAAGTGGACTAAGGCAGAGTTTTGGAAAAGGAGTCTTGGCATTGAAGCAGGCAAGTTGTACCTGCCCTAACCTATACTCAACTAACCAAACCCAACCTGCACCGGAGAAATGGAAAAATCCGCCTCAAAAATGGAAAAATTCTGCCTCAGTCCAATTCTGCTTCAGTTCGATCTGTGCCTATTACCGGACCCCTTCCTTCGAGTAAAGGGTGCCTTTCCTGTTGATCACATGGCTGTTGTTTCCACAAAAGCTCAAACCTAAACTCCAAAAAGTAGTCGAAGGAAGAGACCACAGCGCTCAGCACTCTTCGTTGAGGATTCAGGGCGCCACTGCTCAACTGTGCGCTTTCTGTGAAGATACGCTTTGATCAAGAGTTAAGCCGCTATTGTGCCTTACTTTTAAATCGGATTTGCAAATGGAAATGGCGCTTTCACGTTTCTCCAATTCCTGCGGATTTCCAGGATGCAATAATCTGTTATACCCACTCTGAATGGGTTGGATCCGAGGCTTTTTGATCCCAAATAAGGATATGGTTCACTCACGGGAGAAGACAAAATCGGGAAGACGGCGATTCGCACGTTGTCTGTCCAACGCCAAAGTTGCATGTCTTCAAAATTCCAATCGGGCGCCGAAAAATTCGATCGGCTCAAGAATCAAAAGTTCTTCACGATTCGCCCTTGCCGTGGGAAATTCGCTCCATTGTCGTGATGATAAACAGCAAACGAGATTTAGTTTCCCCTTTTCCACTCTGAGCACAACTGAAACTTTTTTTGCAGTGCGGCTGCAAATTGGGGTGAAACCCAGATTAAATTTTCTTGACAGTATTTCGGTCAGGGGCTTGAGGCCTTTTTCCATCGTAAAAGCAGACCGTACAGTTGAATAAGATATTATAGGAGAACATTTAGCGTGAAACAAAATGGAATTATTCCACAGTGTAATTGCGCGAATCACTCCAACATCTCGCGAGAACAAAATCTTATTCTATCTAAAATATTGGTGCGCTCTCACCCCCCCCCCGTTTTTTTTACTCTGCGCGAAACGGTTTCAGGTGGTCAGATGCATCAAATTGTCATGAAACGATTGCATATCACCAAGCTTCCCGATCGGACATCTCTCATTTCCTCTCTCCCAATCTCATCTTCACCCCCCATTCAGAGACCCAATGTTTCTCCCAATGTTCGTGGCTTTCGCCCACCCTGATTGGTTTTGTGATCGTCCAACCACTCACCTTTCCTGAATCGTGTTTCAATCCTCTCGCGCCCTTGCTCACTCTGACACCCTTCACTCAATCTGCATCCAGCACTCTCCGTCAGCCAAATTCTCAGGCTGTGTCCCTCAAAACCTCCCGCAACCACTTTCCCTCCCTCAAATGTGAACTCTCAATCGGCGGATATTCCAATCCCCTCCATATTTCCCCCGTATAATGACACTCACAGCCTCTTATAGTCCCTCGCCCATCATTCCCAGACTCAAACTCATCATTTCTGAATCCTACTCTCATTCCCGCCTCTCGATATCCCAACCCTCCTTCCCTCAATTTTAACATCCAATTTTTCCCCTCTCACAAAAATCCCACTTCACCTTTCTTCCATCGCCCAGGATTTTACGAGGCTGTTCCGTATAATCCGAAACCCTGGCAATTCGACCAGACAGAACGTTGAAACGTTGAACCATCAGTTGTTGAGTACAAACAAGGCAATCAGCGGCTTTTTGCCTGCTGAAAAGAGGCGCAGAGACGACCGGATTCTGGATCTGGAGAGGCCACGATGCTAGGCGAATAAAATAGGCATTGAACGCCGGCCGTTTTTCAATTTATTTCGGAAATCACTGCTGAGCGGGAATGTATACAGTGGTCGCAATTGGCCTCAGATACAGGTGCTATTTTCAAAATGTAACGGGCGAACCCCAGCTCATAAAGGAATCGCATGCTTTATGGGAGAACCTGAAGGGGGCAATCGTGCCGTGGCTTCCGTACTCTGCGAAAATGTCCAACACACAAAAAGCAGGCGAAATTCCCGGGTCCAAAAACCAGATGTCACAAAAAAGAATGGACACCTCCGTGCGTTGCTTCTGTCGGGACTTTTGCAAGTCGCTGTTTTCATATTCGTCAAATGAAAGGATCGAGGGGTTCCGTTTTGTTGAATGGCGATTTTATTCGGTCTGGCCGCAAACGATTTGGGTTTCGAAGCTTTTCAGAATTCACCGCGCGCAAGTTGGATTAGATGTCCTCAAAGCACAGAAGGTGATTTTTGGCAGGTGGTTTCTTTTTCAGTGAGTGCGGCTGAGGTTCACTTGCCCACAAGGTTGTCTGCGGTGTTACAAAATGGGGAGGAATCGAACAGAGCTGAAAGGGAAAAAATCAAAATGGAATGTATATATATAAAACCGGAAAGCGTCGCGAATTTTTTCCCAATAACTATGGGCATGCCTTAAAGTCTTGTCCAATTCGTTGCATCTTTACGTGAAGTCTTTTCTTTTTTTTTTTGGTGGATGAGGTTCTGTTCCTAAATTGGCGTCTTCTGACTCAAACAGGAAAGGCGGTACATTTTTTTGTGAAATTTTATTTCTGAAAGGAATCGGGTTGGTGCAATATTTTGCATTCTGTAATCAGTCTTTCAGAAATGAGCAAATATTTTTTCACAAGGGTATATACTCAGACATTCAAAATAGCCGGGCTATAGGAAATTTTTGTCAGACTTTTGAAGCACGGGGCATTGTTATTCCCCATCTGGTTCGCGCTGTTAAATGCATTCCTTCGTGTAATGTGTTTTGCGGCGCATGCGAAATGGGGAATTACATTGCCCCGTGCTACAAAAGTCTGAAAAAATTACCTATGGCCCGCGTATTAAGAATGGCTCCGTATAACTGTCGCATGAGAAAGCTAGCACAAATACGCGAACGCTGCCGCATGTGTTAACAAAATGTTAACAAGGAAAACATGAAATGAAGAGCCTCAAAAGACTACCAAAAAGTCCTGGTACATCGGAAAAAGTTTAAGGTCTGGCTAGCACAGGGGTCATCTAATTTCAACAAGGCTTGATGCAACTTCGCCCTTAGAGGAGTATCATGATGTTTTGCACCTACAGAGTCTACCAAATGCCTTCGAACGAGAGAAATTTTAAAAACGACTGTGGATAATACAGGGCCATCTTCGATGCAACTCGAAAATTTACCGCTGAAACATTTCATTAGGTTTGAAATTTCATTCTCAGATTTTCATTCAATGAAATGAATGCGTCGCCTGTGATATTTACCCCTGAGCGACGAATCGGGTATGCAACCGGCATGCAAAGAAAACGGGGCATTGCATAACATCTGAATTAGTTAGGCGCAAGATGAAATTCTGGAATCTTAACACTCGTGCAACGTGTAAAGTTGCATCAAGCTCTGTTGAAATTAGAATTTCATCCTGCGCCTAACCAATTCAGATGTCCCGTTTTCTTTGCATACCGGTTGCATCCCCGATTTTCAGCGCGCGACGCCATGTATTCTAGATGGTGCAAGAGTTAAAACCGAGCGGCGCATTTTGCCATTGATTCTATAAATGGCGCCTGAGTAATGGACTCTCTGATTTTCTGAGATCTCAAGGCATTTACGAGGCCAGTGATTTTCATATTCCCATTCTCGTGGAATCATGTGTTTACAAAGATTCTTGATTTAATTGTGTGGATGAGTGTAAAATCGGAAGTCCACAACTGGTTCAATCATGTTCGAGGGTATTGTATACCTGATCTGAGCACCGTCTTTACGACGTGTTTCGACGATTGAAAGATTTTCGGGTGCAATGCCTTTTTGTCACCATGCTTATGATTACTGGAATCATCTAGATTGAGCGGATAAAGATTGACAACGTTTGGAAACTCAACCTGAGCGATTTTAAATGAGTTCCTGCGAAAGGAAAAGCATTTCTCATAAACAAAGTCAGAAAACAAAATTAGAATCAGCGGGTGATGGCCACAACAAGACGAAAGAACATTTTCTGTGAGTTGGAGGAACACCCCAGCTCACGGGAAGGCGTTCACCTTTTTGCAGCAGCAAAGGGGTGCATGGTAAAATTGGCAATTTTCAAGCAGACATGATCGTTGGTATACATGATCAGTAATCCAATGAAAGATTGGCGATTTTCAAGCTGACATGATCGATGGTATACGCAAGTAATTCAAGGAACATTGCGAATGAAAATACACGTAGCAATAAAAAGGTAAGATCCCAACGACATTTTAAAGAGGGTAATTTATTACTATTTAGAGTCCGTGCAAAGAAGGTCTCTCGCCAGGAAAACATTGCCATCTTCTGAGGCTGCTCGCAGTGTCCGGAAACGTCGTCGTACTCATTCGCGATCAGGCGAAACAGCTGAACGTTCAAACTTGCCGCAAAACTAAGACAACGTTGTTTGCCGAAAGTAATGGACTGATAGCTGTTTCAAAGACAGCAATTGACAGGGATCGAGCTCTGTTTAGATGCATTTGAGCAAAAACCGCACACAGTTCTGAAGAACTCAATGCAGACTGAAAAGAAACCAAAAAAGTGAAGATACATTTGCCGAAGAAGTTCACAAAATACACGCAGTCCCAATGTCTCAAGTTCACAATTTTGTGTATTTCAATTTCCAAGGCGGTGATTCAGCAAGTGGCCTGCGCGAGAGCAGTTGTTTCAACACATCTTCTGCTGAAAGATCAACGCGCGTGGATCCCGAGACTTTGTGCGATTATGAACAGCAGTACCAACCAGGCGCGAAGGAAAAAGTATCAGAAACAATCTTGTTACCTGGAGAGTTAACCTCATAAATGGAATCTCCTCATTGACAGTGCACGTTAAGAATAGGTAAGACTGGCACAACTTGACCTTGCAATTTGACCTCGCACAACTTTGACACATACGAGTATTAGTCGCGGCTTGGAACATGACGCCCTCGGTTGTCAAACCTTCTTCTGTTGAATCATGAACTGACACACCAACAAAGACTGGCCATTGTACAGTCACAGGAACAATAATGACTCCCTTAATACAAGTACCTGCATTGGATCATGGGAGTCAGTATTGTTTCTGTGACTGTACATGTCTGGTATCATGGATGTGCCGTGCCTGGCCATGGCTGCAGGCATTCTCTCAGGGGGATGTATACTGGCGGCGGAAAAAGATTACCCATACATGTGAAAAATTTCCACTCTTGAGATTTTAGCAAAAACTCAATGCTTAATATATAAAAGATCCTCAGAGAGTATTAAGGATGGATGGCCCCCGCCAATCAGAAGCCAGCATTTAGTCACGTGACTTATGACGTCATCGACTGATGACATCATCGATGAATCACCGATGCGTCAACGATGAGTCACTGCGTGCTGCATATGCTTCAGGGGCAAATGACATCATCTACGTAATCGTGGATGAGTCACTACCTCAACAAGCCATCCTTAATACTCTCTCTCCCTAACCTAACCTAACCTAACCTATCCTACATAACCACTCCCACCCATTCCTATGCTCAACTTGCCCACTCTCATTTGACCAGGCCCCTTACCAACCCCACCCAACTCCTCTCGATTGACCAAATCCTGCCACACCTCACCACATCTCGCCTAACTTCGTATGTTCTAAAAATGTCCAATACCCTGCCCCTCTCCTGTCACCGGAGAAGAGCGGGGTTGTGCAATACTGGCTACGGGTTGCTAGGCCCGCATTCCCCGGCCACCAGGGTAGACTACCTTCCAGCTTTCGGAGGTTTCGTCACCGGAGGGTTTTGCACACGGCCGGGTTATTTTATTTTTTTATTTTGTTTTTGCATTTTTGTTATTTTTTTTTTGTGTTTTTGTTTTTTAATTTTTATATTTGCTTTTGTTTTTTTATTATTGTTATTTGAAAGGAAATGAAAAAGGAAATCTGTACACATTTTACCACTCTCCCCATATCTACAAAGTAAAATGCAATCACAAAATAAAAAAACAAAATCTTCAAAATGGTTGGAACAACGGAATCCTTTTTTCATCAACACTGTATCATCATCATCGTGTCTCATCCCGAAATTCATTAATTCCAGTCTACACATTCCCTTCACGTATTTCTTCATAACTCTTGATCAACTAGCACCATCAACTGCCAGGACAATTCCAACATGAACAATACAAAACAAACCAGATGCCGGAAAACTCCTTGGACTTTGGGCCTACTCCCAAATTATTCTCCGGCCGGTCCATCGGTATCAGGCTCCTCGAGGCAACCCATTGCAACCACCATGTGGGGGAGGACTAAATAGTCTTGGGAGTCGTGAGATGCACATCAAAATACAAATATCAAAAATATCCACGTATCCGTTGGGGAGGGGTACATTGAAGGTGACCACATGCTTCACAAATATGGCCTCTGGCCGCCCACCGCATGCCCCCTGACATTAACGATGGGCCGGAAACGTTCCTGCCGAAGCTGGAACCGCAAACGCAGCGCAAGCGTTCCAATACATGCCCAGGTAAACCTGGACCTGTGCAAACACCCTGCCCCCTCTGCACCCCCGCTGCACGCTAAGGAAATGCAGATAGGGACACATAAATGTATAGCCCAGCCGAAGCCAAGGGCCACATGTTGGGTCACGGCGAATTGACGATTTCGGAATACGCTTCAAATACAAATAAAAAAGTGCATCCACGACTGAGGGAGTTTAATTACATAATGGTGCAATGGCTCCCTGATTCACCCTAACGTTTTGCCATTCACCTGATGGTGGATCGGTTCGTCCCGACCGAAGAAGGCTAGCGATTTCTTTCGCCGCACATCTTTGAAATCAGCCCTTCATCCGCAGAGCAAACCGACATCAGGCTGTAAGGATTGAACACGCAAAATAGCCCGGCAGATTTCATCTCGTCGAAGAAAATTTTCAAAATGTCCCTGAGATACCCCCACTCGTTCACAAATTGCATCACAGACCCCGTTGTTCCAAAATTGCGGTACGCACCGCAACGCAAACTTTTCAATGAACCGCAAAAAATCTTTATTGCGTTCAACATATTGATAAAGGTTTGTTTTTCCGATATCAATACGTTGACGTGGGTGTCGATGAACTTTAAATCTTTTACGAGTTCACCGACACATTCAGCTCCAAGATAAAAAACTCCCTTTGAGGAGTAGAATCCATGTGGAATTTCATTAATGTATATGCCAGGGCCTCTAATGTGATCTGATGAAAATTCAAAAGTCACATCTCTCTTTTCGCTCGTCTGTTCTATCTTGCCTTCAAAATTTTCATCCAAAAGTTTTTTGGCCTCTGGTAAAAAATCGAAAAGAATTCTGTACCCGTCGTAGTCCATTTCGAGGACGGAAGTTTCGGTAGATTTAGCGTAAGACGATTCGTACGGCTCTGCATCTCCTTCCCTCTTAAACAACAATATATGGGGTTGGAAATCGAGCTCAACTGTTGACGAATTCTTACATGTGACTGCAAGCGTCACCCCAGAACCCAAATCCCAGAATTTTTGACGGGTAAGTTTT
>JASGXE010007575.1:0-29683 GCA_030068105.1 Sinentomon sp. SZTP_YWyxl | reverse complement strand
TGAGCATCGTGGCCTTCGACGGATATTCTGGACAGAGCCATGTTGACTCAATTTTGCAGTGAGGTCACGGACTGCGCAATGCGTCAAGGTTCTGGTCGTTCCGAATGCTGAAGGTGAAAAAAACAGGCGGCACATTTGGCGCAGGCTGTTATCGGCCTTGGCACACGAAAACACCAGCGCAATGCGCCGATCTCTTTCTTCCGCGAGCGCAAATCGCTCGGCCTGAGAAAAAAAAAACTAACGGTCAATGGCTGAAAGAGCAGACAATTAAACGGAAAAATGCGGGAAAATTCATGCCGAACGCGCTCTCGCGTATAGTTTTCACTGGAATTTCCCTGTAGTGGCGGCTGAATTAATGTCCCGTAGGTACATGTAAAAATGACCAGATTTTAGAAAAACTCTATGCTGGTGAAATTAAAGATTGTATTTTGAACCGAGGGCTAAATCTGACACCTCCAGAGAGCTTGAAATCTGGCGCTTTAATTACTACGACTGCGCTCGAACAAAGAAGGCTTCTCGTTAAGAACGCGAAACAAGCGGCACGTCATGCCTTACCCTTTTGCTTTTTGTGTTGTTTAATTTTCTTTATTATTTTTTTCTTTCCATATTCATTTTTTTTCTTCATATTTTTAACATCCAGAATGTGTATGTTGAGACAAATTTAGAAAAAGAAAACAAAAAAGTCAGTCGCCCGAGCTATTTTTATTATAAAATAGACCAGCTAAAAATAGAATGGTCCGGACGGTCCGGTCCAATTTACTGACTACATATGGTAACAAAGTCCTAGTCACGTGGTGCCCATGCCGTAATAAAACCATGGTTGCGCTTCACATCGCATCACGCAAACTCCAATTCCGGACAACGGCGTGCAAGGCCACCAACACAAATACGAGAGAACTTGCGGTTTGGCAACTGAGCTCCGATGCGTATTTTCGAAACCTACCGAAATCGCAGGTTGCACTGACGTCATTGCAACAAAAACCTCATTTATACACCACCAACGAAAAATTTTAAAGCGATTTCAACCTGACCTAACCTTGCCTCACCTCCCTTGACCAGCTCTTGGTTTCCGCCTCCCGCCTGGTGTCCCCCAGCCCAAAAATGTAAAAAGTCCCCCAGCCAAGAAAATCTAAAAAAAATCGGCCCCTGCTGGAATCGATCCCCATTCGTCGGATTAGTAGTCCAGTACCTTGGCCACTAGACCACCGATGCAGCTGCCGAAATTCGCTTTCGAGTTTGCGTTTGATTAAATGTGCTTTCAGAACATCTGCATAAAAAATAACGTCAGTGCAACCTGCGATTTTGGTAGGTTTCAAAAACAAGCCTCCGACATGCCGTGTTGCAGTTCCGGATAATACCCCAGTAGCAAAAACGTTGCCAAGGACGTTCCACATTTGGTGCCAGGAACGTTGCAAAACGATGGTGCCATTCCCGTTTTGTGGTCGGTTCCAGAACCGTTCTGGCACCATTCCCCAGAACGTTCCTGGCACGATCCAACGACACCGAAATTTCGGGTCATTAGTGCCGTAACGGTTCCAGAACGTGTCAGGTACGTTCCCGGAATGTTCCATGATCGTTTTTGTAACCATTTTTGGGATTTCTTTTGGATTCTTGGCGTTTTTAACTTTTGTATTGATTTTATTTTTTTTTGCTATCCAATTTCACACGATGCCGCATGTTTTTATTAACAGCGGGGAAGAAAATCATGACGATAGCGTTTGTTGTTCCGTTGGGAATTTGGGTGCAACGGTTTTGTGCGTCATAAATTGATATTTATAAAGAAAAATCGCACTTCGGAAATTGTCAGGCAACATGAAATGAAGAGCATTTGAGTGTCCATTTTCCGAAATTGTGTCGCCACTTGATGACAACTTGACATCTTAAAATGTTGTTTGATCTGAGATTTGCTTTTTTTCAACGCAGAATAATTTTTATACTTTGTGAGACATTTATTCCGAAACGCTGTGAACTGCAATTCCATGACTTGTTCCTCACTTGTGCTGCCATCTATCTTACCATTTTAATACGTGATCTTTAAGGTGACATTGCGGTGTTTCATGACTTTTCCATGATGTCCGTCGTTCATGGTCAAGATTCAAGATGCATTTGACAGGATCTAATTACCGAAATTAAATTTAGTTCGAAATTTAGCCCGATTTCGTTTCGAAATCAAATATTTCAAATCAATTTTTCATACTGAAAAATATCGCATGAAAAAGGTTGTACCTAAACAAATATTTGTATTTCGAGGATAGTGGACAAGACAACATTCCATAGCCGTGCTTGCAGAAGTTCCAGCGACGTACCAGAGCCGCTTGCGGAATCGATTTGGCTTCGTTCCATGTCCTCACGCCCAGGGAACGATCCAAAATGAGTGTGAAACACGAAAATCTCGCATGAGATAATTGAACCAAAGGCAACCATTTTGGCACCCTTGAGTTCCGCTTGGAACATAACTGGAACCATTATCGACTGGGTTTCGTGCCAGATGTGCTCGGGAACGATGGGAATCATCCAAAATGGACCTGTTTCCCAAAATGTCGCGCACAATAATCGAACACGGCAAATGCAATCATTGGCACCATCGGAAGGTTCCTGCACATTATTTGGATCCGTTTTGCAACTGTGGTGACCAGAGTTGTGCGGGAAGAACCGTCATATATCTTAACTCTGTGCACGACGTTCTGAGAACGTTTGCAGAATCGATATTCCCATACATGGTTCGATTTTTCCGCGTTGTCTCAATTCGGTGTCGGAGAACGTTCATGGAACGTTCCCCTGGCACCGGATTAAGACATCCGCAAAATCGAGCCATATATGGGCATATATTGGCACTTCGTCCCAATTCGGTGACAAGGGAACGTTATAAGAACGATCCGACCGGAACGGTTGAATATCCGTCCCAATTTGGTGCCAGTGAACCTTCCGTGAAGGTTCCAAAAAGGGTCCGGCATACCAAAGATCTCGTGCACGATAATGGAACCCAAATGACCCATTTTGGCACCATTGAAACCGTTCTGGCACGTTACTGGGACCATTTTTGCCACTAACGGACAAAACCAAACATAAGCTCTGCTCTGCCCTGCTGCGCTGACGATTTTTCACATATGCTTCTGGAAATCAGCTGCGGCATGTCATTCCCAGAGACAGTAGTCATTCCACTCAGCTCAAAAGCAGTTCGGCGTTGTGCTGCGGGTCGCAAATTTCTAAATTCCAAACAAATCGCCAGAATTTTGACGAATCTGATGCGACCGAAATCGTAATGACGCAATTATAAAAACAGTTCCATGAATACACATTTCCGAAGCGATTGCTGGTAGCAGCCTGTGTGGCCGAGTGGTCTTGAGAACCGGCTGCTCATGCGGAGGTCACTGTGGTGGTGGTTCGAATTCTGCGGTAAAAAATGTGGATTTTTTTTTTTCGAATAATACCAAGTGTTTTTTGACACCAGTGGCAGTTGCTGACACCTGAAAGAGAAGAGGTCAGGACAGGTTAGGTCAGGTCAGGTAAGGTTAGGTCAGGTTTGATTTGCTTTAGATGTCATGTCGTAATCGCGGTTTTAATTGGGTAAGCACCTATGATTGGTCTAAATTCTGGTGATTTGTTTGGAATTGAGAAATTCACCTGCGGGTCAGCTGAATTATGACGGCGACACAGCGATGGAAAATTGAGCGCGCAATTACACCGACAGAAGTGGCAGGGCTCTTTACAATAAAAAACAGAAACAGGCAGATTGAAATTGCAGGAATCCACGCCCCCAGCTGAATACTTGACTAGTGCAATGTCTTCACGGAAAACCCTCACCAAGAATTCTTAAAAAGAACTACTGCGCAGGAAAAATAACCACAGCGCAAGAAACTAAAAGTTAAGGTTTAACTTATTGGGATTAACTTTCAGGAAAACCTGGTCGCATCAATGCACAAAGATTTGTTTTAATTAAAATGAAGCACTTGGCAATCCTCTTCCTTGCGAATGATAGAATACAGAACAGCAGCATCAGCAAAAATCGAAATTCACAAGTTACAACTAAAAATGATATGCAACTAAAAATACGAAGGGTCCCATTATACTGCTTTGAGACACTCCCATGATGTAACGACAAAGGTTCTGGCAATGGTTTCACTATAGGTATACTCCTACTGGCTGAACTCTATTCATGAAGATAGGCCTGAACCCAGATAGTGGTCTTAGGGTATCCAGTTTTACTTCTGTCAGCATGGAAGTCAATTTTGCGTGATCAACAGTGTCAACACTATCCATATAAATAATTGTGTGATAACAAGCCCGCAGCAGCAAATTCGGCTTTCATCTTGAAAGATACGTGTGAACATCTCAGTAATTTCCTTCCCACTTTCAACGGAAAGCTGTTGCTTTATCGGTAGCATGTCAATGTTTTCATCCCGTCACCTGATCACTGGACCACATTATCGAGACCCAAATTTTGGGCTGCAGCGTATGATGGCGGAGGGTCGTAGAGTTGAGACATCAGGTAGTTGACTGTGCTGGCTTGTCTGTGCTCTGAAATGAAAAAATAAACTGCAAGAATGTTGCAGATTTTGTCTTTCCGTCCGAGATTGAATTTGCCATCTTTCAAGCAGGTGCCATCAAACTGCAATATCTCAAAACCCCTTCGCCCCACATGGATCAGAGTGTGAGTCATTGAAGGATTTGCCGTCGCAACACATGGATCTACGTCTGATACATCGAAAAAACGGCGAAAAATATTATGCCGTCTTTTCCGCGCATAAAAAACGTATCGGCAGTGCCATCTGTTGATTTTTGGTAGAGTTATTAATTCACAAAGCCATCTACTCCACCAAAATTGAAATTTCGTTTTTCGTGTTTTTCGATTTCTTTGGAAAGGTGCTGATTGCCGTTGAAGCATTTTTGTTGTTTCTTCTTGGGTGTTTGTCTGTGGATGGTGCTCACGGTGCCTGGCGGCATTGCATCAGCTGAGTTGGTTTTGTTTGCATGTTTGTTTGTTTGCGGCTGCGGAGGTGTCCATGGACGACGTCCAGTTTGAGACCCTTTTGGGCAGTGATTCTGAAGTATTTTGGATTGCTGGGATATTGAATTGGAGGTCGAAAAGCGCAGAAAAGGAATGGTATAACATCGGAAAAGGGTGAATCGCGCGGAAGATCGGCTGAAGAAGAAGTGGAAAGTCAGTGAAAATGATTCAGGTGCAGTACAAGCACAAGCTTCAATTGAGTGCCATGTTTTTGCAGGGGCAAAAGCAAGTACAGGTGCCGTCTGTTCACCAGTTTTTCGGTGTTTCAGGATATCGGGATTCAAGAATTCGCAGGAGGGAGTCCACCCTTGGTGGCACAAGTGCATCAGTGTAGAAGTGACTGCTGTTTTGTCAGTGAAAAGGTGAGAGCAGCGTGAAAAGAGGCCACACCATTGGCAGGTACCCACTTACCTACCTGCTTATCAGATATCTCGGTACCTACCAACAAGTGACAAATGCCTCGTTGGACGCATCCAGTTGGTGACTCGGCCAAGGCAACACAACTACTTGGGTACCTACCTAAATGGAAATTATCATTAGGCAGGTCAGGCGACACCTGATCATGATTCGACCTCTTGCCAGTAGTGGGAGTAGCTAGGTACCTTATCTAGGTACCTGTGCCATCAATTGTCATCCGCATTTCCGTCATTATGTGTCACAGATGTCCTCAAGATTTTAATTTGATGAGTCCATTGATCCATTAAATCACACATTTCTGTGCTTCCGGTATAAGTAAATTTTAATTTCTAAAAGCATATAGGTACCTGAAAACGAAAGCAGTTTTTCTTGCCAATTTCGTGGCATATTTTCTCATTGATTCGCCGAAAAATTGAGAAACTGTGACGATGCTCGCCGGTTTTGCTGTGACACCGCATGACCTTACTGTTAAACGTTGTAGCAAGCAATTTAAAAATATCGGTTTCGTGACGGCCGAAGTTGCAATTTGATCGGAGTAATGAAGCCAACTTTGCGCAAACTTGAAATGGCACATTCTTTTACATATGCTCAAGAAATCCTTGGGGAGATGGAAAGAAGTCGTTTGATCGATGGGTGCATGTGAAACCAATTTTACGGCGAGCATTTCAACTTTGGATATTGCAGAATAGAGCTAATTTTTCTTTACACATTTCTGTATACCTAAATGTTTTTTGCAGGGATGTCAAAAATTTATCAATTTTTTTCCTTTCAAAAGTTGAAAGACATCCAAATTTTGTCCCCGATACACAAAAAGCTATTTTTCTGTGATTGTGGAATTTTTAACGGGAACGAGTTGTTTTAGGGCGTTCCCAGCAATCCTTTATAAGAGTGTCTTTGTTTGTCGAAAGATTATTTTGTTTGCCTGATTTTACTGGACCCCAGGAGAAAGTTACTATTTTTTATTTCATAAATCAACAATCAAGTTGAACGTCATATCATAAAGCAATAAACACCAACAAAACACAATATAAAAAGCAAACAACACACCTCAAGAATGGCCAAACATGCAAATGGGGAGTCAATGAGGCCGGACTGCACTCACAATTTTTTATTGATGAATCAGATGAGTAATCCAGATTTAGTTGATGGGAGGCAATGATTGGAGGAATAAGGATATGACGAAGGCAAAAGGGCAATTCCATTCCCTGACTGTTCGAAAGAAAAAGCTGTTGAAATGCTTGTTGAATTTATTTACAGTACTTTCCTATGAAATTGTCATCGGTGGCAACCTTGTGATTCATAAAAATCAGAAATTTGCACACATACCAATTGGGTACATTTTGATAAGTTTGTTCATGGTTGTGTGACTTCTTGGTAGCCACATCCTCATAGCAGCCTCTGCGAGTTTTGTACTCCAAGTGTTCAAAATGGGCTACAGACTTCAGATGTTGAGAGTCCATCTCTTAACTAACCAAATTTGTCAGTTCGCATGCCGCTGCGAGGATTCTTTTGGACACTTAGCAAGGCAAAACTCGCAGATGCTTAAAGAATGCATGAGGCCGGGAATCCACACAACCGTGAACAGCACAACAAAATGCTGTGTTGGAGTTCAAATTTATGTCTTTCATGGCATGGCATTCAACTGTGTTCATGGGCGGCGGAATTAATGTACCCATACATGTGTTTTTCCCATGCAACTGTTGCGTCCGAAACGTTTTTCTTTCTTTTTATTCTTTTGCTGGCAGAAATTAAGTCGCCAGATTGTAACAAAGAATTCTAGAGGTCTCTGTTTTTGACCTCGGTCACAAAGACTATTTCCATTCCAGCACCATAGAGTTTTTGCCGAAATCTGAACGGTCGCAATTTTTTACATGCATGAGTACATCCATTCCGCCGCCGCTATACGTGGCAATTTCAAAAGCTCAGATGTACAGCCCATGTATTTATCTATAAGCCAGAAGTGTAACCACAGCCGTATTGTTTACATTGCTGTTGAACGATTCTTGTATACACCGCCCGCAAACCTCAACCTTTTCAAACCTTTTTCATTCTGAGATCTTTGATGGATAGAACCTGCTGCGGAGCTGCTCTGACGTGATCCTCCATCGACGCCAATTATGTAAGCGGATGATCGGCATGTGTTGTTTCGGTTGTCGGACAAAGGACGGTTATCGGAAACACCGTTGCCACGCAAATTGCAAGATTCTCCTCGATTGCTTCGTAAATCTGCATTGTTGAGGTCATCCTTGCCGTTGTCATTGTTGTTCCCGTTGCCGCTGTTACTGAATTTCATTGACCCAATGAAGATAGGCGTGTCAAATCTAACACTTGGTTGGACCATATCGCACTCTTAATTTCAGCTGTGAAGAAAATTGTGAATAAAAGAGAGTTCCACTTGTTTTGAAAATTAGGAACCTATTAAGGACTTCAGGTTTTTTCCCAGAGGAATGGTCATGGCATTAGGCGAAAATGTCCAAGAGGGTAAATTACGAAACTGGTGACATCCAGTGCTTAAAATTTCAAACAATATACACAAAACTCCAACTGGAAAGCATCCTGCCTCTTACCTGTTTTATTTATGAGGAATACCAGAGCAGGTTATCAGAAATACGTGTTCTACACCGTTGTGGACTGTGTCGTCTTTCAGACAAGATTTCGTATTTTTTCGCTTTTGGCGAGAATCTGCAACTGACACATATTGGTGAACCCAGGAAGTGGCGTGAGGATCGCGATATTAGCCAGAGAGGATTCAGCGCATCCAAGCTATTCTGCAATTAGCTGACTCAACAACAAGGCGAAGGTCAGGTGCAAATGCCGTACCGTGATAGAATTTCTAGATATAATATGTATACATTACTTACCAAAAGTTTTCGAACATTTTAATATATTGTTGGTTTTAACTCAGTGACTACTTAGAATAGCGCACTGCAAATTAATATCATGATACTTGTGTAAGGTGTGAAGTTGCATCAAGCCTGTTGAAATTGGATGGCCACTACATCAGCCGGACCTTTGGAATTTCTTCTATGTTCGAAGCATTCGGTAGACTCTGTATGCATACATAAAACTTGAAATCGAATCGCGAAAACAATTTCGCCGTTTCCCAAAAGTTCGTATGCAACGAAAAAACAAGATGCACAAAACTCGGCCGAACGTTCACTTACCCGGAACACATAATCAACTTCTAAAATTGCAAGACCATTTTGTGGGAGTGGCTAAATCAGGCATTTCAATCTGTTTGTTCACTATTTGAAGTGGAGAATACGCATTCACTGCATCTTCCTTCACTATCAGCACTTTTCGAACACACATCCTTGCTTTGTTATTTGCTCTGTATTTCTGGAACTGGACAATCTGAACTTCTGGATAGATTTTTCTTGGACTGTGGTTTTCAATGAACACCTCTGTGTCCAACTTGCTGATAACCCTCGGCCTAAAGCCACTTATGGAGCGTAGAAAATCCAGGCGCCTGGATCTGTTTTCTAGCATTTTATCTCGACAGACACAAGTAGACCTCCCACAATCTTTTTCTCAAATTCCGTTACTTCGAAGGACTCATCACAACATTCAGATGCGAAATATCGCGCGATTCAATCCCTATTTCCACAGTTTTTTTCCCGCGTACAGCCAGGGAATGGAATGCCCTTCATTACAATTTTGCAGCAGACCAACATTAACCCTAGGCGATACCTGCTCTTTTCCTCCCGAAATTTTTGTCATTTGTTTTGCCCCCCTTTTTCCTAAGTGAACACCGTGACAAAACGTATTTATTGCTTTGACTATCTTGATTTCCTCTCTTTTTGCACACTTTTTTCACACACCATAATATTTGCCTATTTGTCGTTTTTTATCACTGATGATTTTACTGTTTTAACCCTTTGACGTGTCTTGTTATGACTAGAGAATAATCATTATAACAATAAAAATAATAAAGCACTTGTATTGATATCAAAACCAACAACTATATAGAAACTCACTCGACAACTCCAATCTATTCCATAATTTGGAAAGCTTCCTTTGATCACGGCTTGGTATCTCATAGGCTAAAATTGTAACTTTTCATGCCAATGCTCGAACTATTTTTAGAAATTCGGATCCCGTCCCAAGATCTTTCAACTGCTCGTCTTCCGTAGTATCATCAGGGGTCTATTGAGGCGAATGTCTAGTACTGAAGCTCAGATTAAAAACTTGGAGTTAGTTGGTAAAAAACATCACCAAATTGCTAGATGTGACGAGAGGGTTGATTGGAGCACTGGATTTGCCAGATGGAACAGACACACAGTGCTTCTGTTCCCGACATTCGCTTCAGCAAACCGCGGATGACACTGTGACGGATGACTAGTTGAAAAATCTTGGGACGGTATCAGAATTTAGAAGAATGGTTCAAACATTGGCAAGAAAGATCCAAGGTTAGCCCATAAGAACTGCTATTCCTATATCGTCAAATGTTGCACATTAGATACAATAGAGAACCCCTGCACAAAAGGAGCCCCATGACTGTCGATAAAATGATCACTCACAGAGAACATAAAAAGATGACGACTATGAAACACCTGTTTTGGGATTTCGTTTATCAATTATTCACCAAATAAGAGTTTTCTCATATTTTGTTTCCGGACAGAGTCAAACTCAACACTCAGGGAAGCATTTCCGCCGTTTTCATTTGGTTTCTCTCTCTCGTGTGACTGCGAACCGCATCTTCATGTTGCTTTGTCTTTTTTGATCCCGTTAAATCCTATTTATTTGTGATTTTTTTAAATCAACCGTTTAGTTGCAAAACAGTAACTGGAAGTTCGACGATTGTAAAGAAATGAAATGCTCAAACGCAGATTTAAAGTATCGTCTGATTTTAAACACAGTGCACGTGACGTTTTCAGTACAGAGATTTTCAGACATTCTCAGTGGTTTCAGCAGAAGTTTTCAGTGTTTTACTTCGAAGCTCGTCGTACAGAACTTTTCCGACTTTGTTTCGTGGTAATCGGCAGACAAACTCGCAGCCCCCTCGAAGCTGTTCTACATCGGTGATTTTCTCTGAAAATTGAGAAAATGCAATCAAATTTTATTTTGAGTTAAAATCGGAAATAAAAATTTTCAACCCATTCTCGTGTCAGAATTTTTGCAATTCGAATGTTGCGTAATTGGAGGCTTTTCAAAAAAAACTTTGACATTCCATTCCTGTTTTTTTAATCGCAACGTACAGCCAACTCCTTATTGTTGGAGGATGCGCCTTCGGCAGAAAGGAATCAAACGACGCTGGAGGATGATCGGCTGCTGTCTGGCTCTCCCCGAATGCAAGATTTGGTTCCATTTGACCTGTCTGGACATCCCTGAGTCGGCTTTCGTACCCTTTTGGATATGCCCGAGCTGCATGGGAACATGAGAGATGTTGTCTCCACGACTCCCGGACGTATTGCCTCACTCGATGCCCGACTAAATGCCATCACCAGTGATATTGCTGACATCCGTAAACAGTCAGCCATCGATTCGAAGCAGGAAGTGAGCGAAATGTCGAAGACAGTTCGAGCCATTGAGCAAGAAATTTCAGAAATGAGACCATTCTTCAAAATTTGACTTCAAAAACTCCAACCTTTACCATTCCACAAGTATCGCACTTGTCTCCTGTGGCAGTGCGGACTGTCCCCCACGCCAACCGCCGCATTGGAAGCAACAATTCGGACCCAACGTTGCCATCGACCTCCAGTCAACCGCCCTTGAATTACGATGATCAACAACCTTCAATTTTGGATATCTCGAGGCCAAAGTCACCATCTACATCACAGCAATCCACAGTTATCCACCCTCAATCTTTTGTTCCGCCACTTGCCCTTTCTGGTGGCAACCCCAGCTACAGCCAGGGTCGCAACGGCCAGGGTGGCAACAAAAACCAAGTCAATTCTCCCCTTTTCCTGAGATTCGGAACCGCCTTTACCCCTCACTCCCGTCCTCCTCACCAAGTGTCGGGGGCCTCAAGTTATTCTGCTCACGAACGTGAGTCTTTGAGGTCGCCGTCAGTGCAAAGAGTCGACAACATCCCGGTGCAGTTAATGGATATTCAATTCCCAGCTCCATTCACTCCATTCAGGTCGCCAATATACTCTGGCCCACTGGACGCTGAGCATTTAATTGTTGGTGACTCAATTATACGGCACCTGCAAAACTTTCTTGGACCTGCTTCAAAGAATTGCCTAATTCTGACTTTTCCTGGGGCAACCATTCTGGACATAAGTCAGTTTTTTGCCAGATCTGAATTCCTACACAAAGGACTACGAAGTGTTATGCTGCATGTGGGGTCTAACGACCTTTCCCAGCGATGTTCCCGAGAATCTTCCAATCGAGAATGGAGTTGCTGCTTGACAGTGTCAAAGCAAAAGTGAGCCGAAGTGCAGCTGTTGTGGTTTCTGGTGTTCTCCAACGAGCCGATGTGCCAACACCTGTGATTTTTGATGTCAATCAACGGCTTGAACAGTGCTGCGTCGACCAGAACTGTCGCTTCTTTGACGCCAATTGGAAATTCCATCGCAGCTGGTGGTCTCGTGACAACATCCATTTGAGCAGCATTGGACAGTCAGAGTTTGCAAAAGTGGTCAGCCAATTTGTCGAACACTTCTGGATGGACGACGCATCAGCATTTGCAAGTTCGAATGTCGGGATGGACAATACAAATGTCGGTAAAATTTTGAGCAGTTTTTTAGATCATTACTTGTCCAGCTTAAACAATCTTCCTGGAACCAATCGCCGCATGATCTTTTAAACAATTTTATACTCTTTTTTCAAGTCCATTTTTTGATCCATTATTCCAATCAGCTTTTGCCGTGTGCCCCGTGCAAAACCCATATCTGCCATTATTTCACTAAAATTCGTTCGACCTTTTCTGCGTGTTTTTTCAGCTCCATCATGCAATCCCGCAACAATTCTTTCTTCTCGAATCAAAAATCATCAGTTTTGCAGCAAACTCCTCAGAGAAATGTTCATATTTCTCACACACAAAGTGATTCAACACTTGCAGGGGGTGTGCATTGTGAAATCCAAGGAGGGTCAGCAACATCGTCCAGTTTGAGCCAGACTGCATTGTCCACAATTTCCTCTCCTTTTACGGCTCTCTCACAAACCGATAATTTACCTTGTGCTGATGCCATCAGGAGGAACACGCTCTCTGGAAAAGATTCCTTAGATCCCTCTATGAATAACGCTCCAAATGATCCGCAACTTCCACCCATTAAGTGCGCAATTTTAAATTGTCAGTCCATTTTGTGCCTATCTAAACGTGTTAGTTTGTTTAATTTAGTTGATGTGCATAAATTAAATATTGTAATTCTCAGTGAGACATGGTTGAGGCCCGACGTTCACGATGCGGAAATTTTCCCTCTCGATTTTCACGTTTTCCGATGCGACAGACGGAATGGTCGTCGTGGTGGCGGGGTCCTAGTGGCTGTACACGAGAGCATTGAGTGTTGCCAAGCAGATACTTACCTAAATGAAGCTAGTCCCTTAGAGATTGTCTGGTGCAAAGTAGAATTCCGTAAACATTTTGAGGTGTATCTGGCCAGCGTTTATCTCCCTCCAAACTTGTCAGCCGATGAGCAATCCCTAAAAGATCTCTATGACTCTGTCAGTGCGCATCTTTCCAAGGGGCATAGGGTGCTTGTTTGCGGTGACGTGAATTCACCAAATTTCTTTGCGTCTGACATCCGGGACATCAGCCAACAGTCTCCTAATATTTTAACATTAACAACAACGACAAGTGTCTGGAGGAGATAACCAACTCATTTAATTTGTCGCAGTTTGTAAATAAGCCTACACGGATAACTCCACAGTCTAAAACCCTTTTGGACATCGCTTTAGCAAACTTTGATTGGCCTGGTGCAATAGTTAATGTTCTTCCTGGCATTGGAGATCACGAACTGGTCACACTGTCATTCCCTGTGTTGGGATCTGAAAATTCCAAGAAAAAAGTTAAAACATTTCTGGACTTTTCTGCTGTGAACTGGCCCCCTTTAAACAAATCTTTGCTTACCAACCCCTTCTTTTCACCCGAATTCAAAAAGCTAGACCAATAAATGAAACGTGGCTCACTCTGAAAAACACGCTTTTGGCGCTCATGAATTCCATTCCTCGAAAAACAGCCAAAGCGAGCACCAAATATCCCTGGGTCAACTTGAAACTAAAAAAGCTCCTTCAGAAGAAAAGGCGTGCACATTCAAATTTAAACGCAGCGGTTTGCCTGCCGATGGAGACAAATATCACCAGCTTCAAAATCAGTGCACTGACATAAACTCCAACCTGTTTCACTCCTTTATCAACCGTGCCCTTGAGGACAAACACTGCAGAAGCTTCTGGAAATACCTGAAATCACTTAAAAAGAGTAGTGGGATACCACCGCTTGTTGTCCCGGACGGAAATCTTATTTCGGATGCACGAGAGATCGCTGACACATTGAATACCTATTTTTCGAGTGTTTTCTCAATCCCGAGGGATGCCCCTAATGCTGTTGTCCATGCTCAAAACAACATTAGCAGCTCTGCTATCCCCACTATCCAAGCCCATGGAGTTCGAAAGCTACTTTCTCAAATTAACCCTAAAAAAAGCATGGGGCCCGATGGCCTCCCTGGCCGTTTGTTAAAGGAGCTTTCTCCCGCCTTAGGCGTCATCCTGGCCACGTTTTTCACTGAAATTTTGAAAACTGGAAACCTACCCCTCGACTGGAAAAAAGCTTTGGTCATTCCCATCAAGAAAAAAGACATGCCTGCAAACCGCCCCGACAGTTATCGTCCAATTTCTCTCACTTGCATCTGCTCAAAAATTTTTGAACAAATCCTTTCTGTATTTATAAGAAATTTCCTGGTCTCTAACAAGGTATTGCATCCAAATCAGTTTGGCTTTCGGGGGAAAATGTCTTGTGAAACTCAGGTGTTACTGTTAGTAGATGAAATTTCCGGAAATATGGATGATGGCATTGTTACCGATGCGATTTTTCTGGATCTCAAAAAAGCATTTGATCTTGTGCCCCACAACAAACTCTTGCTTAAAGTTAGCATGCTTGGTTTCCCACCCTTAATCATAAACATCCTTAAAAGTTTCTTGGATTTTCGCACGCAAGTTGTAATGGTTGAGCACGAATCATCAAATGAATGCTCAGTCACATCAGGAGTTCCCCAAGGCAGTGTCCTCGGTCCCTTACTGTTCCTTATATACATAAATGACATTGCGCGAGACCTTAGTTCCCAAATTCGTTTATTCGCCGACGACATTGTCCTGTATAGAAATATTGCAACCCCTGGAGATGCTGCCCTTTTGCAGTCGGACCTCAACCGTGTCTTTTTGTGGTGTGAAGCCTGGGGAATGCAAATTAATGCGGCAAAAACTAAGGCCATATCATTTACAAAACGCCTCATAAAGCCAGCCGGAAATGTCGTTTACGAGATAAATGGAGAAGAGATTGAAAAAGTTAAGTTATTCAAATATTTAGGCGTTCTAATCTCCCACGATCTTACCTGGAACGAGCACATCAATTTCACCTGCAATAAGGCTTTAAAAACCCTCCGATTTGTCCTGAGAAACATGCGCTATTCCTCCAAGGAAGCGAAGCTGAGAACTTATTCGTCCACTGTAGTACCATTATTAGAGTACGCTAGCGCGGTCTGGGACCCTACATCACAAGAAAGCATTTCAAAGTTGGAAATGGTGCAGAGAAGGGCTGCAAGAATTTTTCTTGTTCTTTTGGCCGGCATATTAGCGTCTCAAAGCTCCTGAAGGACCTTGGTCTCCCTACGCTTGCAAGCAGACGGCGTGACCACAGACTCAAGCTATTTAGCGATATATTCACCCGCTCCTTAAATTTTTGCATGCCAGCAAAGTATGTTGTTAAGCCTATCCAACGCCGAACTGACAATGGTCTGGCCTTCAATGTTCCTTTTTGCAAAACAAACCGGTACCTTCATTCATTTTTCCCGAGAACAATTGGAGATTGGAACTCCTTGCCAGCAGCATCACCGCTTATTTCCCGTGCCCTAGCTTCCCAGGCAGTCACACCACAAAACAATCCGTAGATGTTTTTTTTTTCCTTCCTCAGTTGATATCATTGCCTTGTCCTTGCCATATTGATCTTTTTCTATTGTCTGTTGTCCTGCTTCCACTTCTTTTGAAGCAGTATTGTACCAATAAATAAATAAATAAATAAAAATTCATGACAACTCCGAAGGCCTGACCAGCCTTTGAGGTGTCCAGCTTCGTGAACGTGGTTTGTAGGTACACAGGATTTCGTTTTTTATCTTAATTAAAGCTTACCAAATACAATCTAAACCCCACCCTCGCCGCCAATATCTTGTTGCCTGGCCACTGGGTGGAGTCCTCTGACACGGAGTGTAGTTTTGGGGGTCAGTTCCTGGGTTGGTTCCACGTAATGGCGCACTCTTGGACTTCCAGACGATCACGAGTTCATGGGCAAACGGTGATTTGAATGATTAACCCCGAATTCAATGATAATGAAATCACTATGAGTTGATGAACAGCCGGCTTGGATCAACTATAACTATAACGCAATACAGTGATAGTTTACACAAAACAACAAAGGGTCCAATGTCTGTCGCTCCAAATTTGGCCCCCTGCGAAGTTCACTATCTGATCAAGCCGCATTTGCATTAAAAACATCTCAGGTTTCTTGAAAGTTGACCAGCGTCTTCGAGGGACCACAAGCGACTGACTCTGGACTTTTCTCAAGGCGATATTCAGTACAATTGTCTGCACGAAACATGAATGAAAACCCCGATCTACGCCCCAATTATGTTGCAACAAACAGAAAACGTATGACAAGGAAAGTGACATGTGCGCGTTCAGCAAAATAAAATCATAAAATATCCAAAGATGGTTTTCGGTCTCTCGCTAACTCCGTGATACCTCCAAATGCTTTTTGGTGACCTACTCGTCTTGTTGTCCGCCTGTCAGGCCAGCAAGTCGTGTCCGCGAAACTGGATTGGGTTCTCAAATGTCATCAGAAAAAATTGAATACAATGATGGCAAACAAAAATTGGAATCTCCTGTTCAAAACAATTGCTTTCAACATAAGCACTTCTGGGGACGTGAGCTATTTGTTCAGAGACTGTTTTGAGCTGTAAACTGCCGGTGGGTAGAAAGTGTTGAGGATTTCGACACATTAAGTCACACCACATGATGAGTAAAAAACACAATCAAGCAAAATACAATCAAAATAAAATAAATATGATTTTTGTAGGTTTATAATATCTGCCGGATCCAATTGTGGGAACATGTTCTGACGAGAACGAAATTCAATCCAATTTCGTGATGCAAAATGTACTGCCAAAAATAAGAAATGAACAGCTAAAAAGATCCACGCAATGTCCCATACGCCGCGAAGAACATTAAAACTCAAAGTGTGAATAAAAGTGAGAAGACTTTTGAGTGGTTTTAAGATTTGTTCATGATCAATGTTCTGAGAGTATCTGAATAATCTAAACTTGCTTTTTCTGAGTTTTTTATTGACTGAGTGTTTGAACGTCTCGAACGCCGATGAAGTCTTATCATGCCCCTCTCGCATTAAAAAGACTCACCCCTTCACCGCAATGAGAACACAATGCGACCAATTAATTGAGAGAAAGCCCCTACCTTTTATAAATTGTTTGATATCTTCCGAAGTGAGCTCTGAACCAGGCTTAAGAGCAATGTACGCCTTCGGCACTTCAACAGTACCCTCGGCAGGAACTCCAACGACAGCCGCTTCGATAACATCCGGGTGCTTTTGAATTTCTTCCTCAATTGCACCAGGAGATACCTGAAAGAATATACGATGAAAACAGATTATTCGTCACTCTCTCAAAAAAGTTTATTCATTTCACATAAACAATTCAAGTAGCGAAATGCAGACTGAAATCTAGATTTTGAAATAAGTTACATGAGGATCCTCTTTCCTTGAATGTATCCAACTCAATTTCAACTATCTTCAATTCTTTTTTCGCTGATGCCCAGTCGTTCCAACTCGAGTGACAATTTCCATGGTTAAGCAATGTCAAAATCGTATTCTTTCCTTGGGACAAAAACTTACCCCATTACAATTAATAACACGAAGTATACGAGTAAGTAGAACAACTAATTGACTTTTGACATCTCTTCGGCGTTCAGAGATTAGGTTGCGATCGTGGTTGCTGTAAGGTGGGGTAAGGTTGCGTTTTCATCCTATTGTAAAAAGTGACAGGCTTGCTTGCGACGCAATTCTATCCACTTCCTTTCTATTCATTTCCATAACCATCCACAAAAAAGGCATTTCATTTCAATTAATCTACAAAAATTTTAGATCACCACTGCAGTGCAAACTCCAAACACACTGAATTACCTAATGCTTTGTCATTTCTCACAACAGAAGAGAAATGACAAAAGTATTTCGATGTGTTTTCATTTCAGTGGCGATCTAATAATTCTTGCAGATTGAATGTAATGCCTTCTTTTGTGGATTTCACAGAAAATGAATCGAATTAGGTGAGAAGCAAGCCTGTTGTGCCATCAACTTTTACAATAAATACATGTTTCGCGTAAGACTGCAGTCGCATGCATTAGATAGACATGGAACGTGTCCTAGAGCCATTGATCCATCCGTGCAAATTCGACAATTTTTGAGATCGCGGTAGATTTCGACAACAACATGGCGAGGATGAATATGCGAGTGTCATTTAAATATCGCCACTCACATATGTTGATCCATTTTTTATCAGGTTCTTCAATCGTCCACCAATGTACAGTCTTCCTTTTTCGTCGTAGTACCCTTCGTCACCAGAATGTAGCCACCCTTCTGAATCAAATAACTCTGCCGTCGCCTGAGGCAAAAAGAACATTGCAAGATTGTTTGTAAATGTTTGAGAATGTGCCGTGTAAATAACAATTCCGATATCCACAGAAATTATCGAGAAATGAAAAGGAGAAGCCAATCACCGAGTGCACAACCGCCCTCCCTTCAAAATTTGACAGCTGACTGCAGATCACTATAGTGATCCGGAAGAAAAAATATTTCTTGGATAGGTGAATTTTGCGTTCGCAGTTTTACCTTGGCAGCCGCAGGTGCGAATTTAACAAACATCTTGCTTGATATTTGTCATTATAATCAGAACAATGGGTCACGCCCGTTTGGTCCCGGGCCGTATCGTCCCCGCCCGTTTGGTCCCGAGCCCAATCGTCCCGTGCACGTATGGTCCCGGAGGCCTTTTGGTCCCGGACCGTTTGGTCCCGGCCGTTTGGTCCTGGGGCCTATATCGTCCCGGGCCCGTATCGTCCCGGGCCCGTATCGTCCCGATACCGCTTGGTCCCGGCCGTTTGGTCCCGGCGGTTTGGTCTGCAGCACCCTCCCCAACACAATGGGCCTTGATGAACCAAATCAGAAAAAGAGAAACGAGTACGATTATCTGATTTTGACAATCGTTTGGTGAACTTTCAGACCCTCCTTCAACAGCAAAGTGACTGCCACCAGCAAATGCAGTCCCAAATCGATTCAACGAAATTGGAACTTGTGAATTTGCAACAGTACGGAAGAATAAACACATCTGGTTTCGTGGTCTACCAAATATTCCAACAGAAGGGAGTCTTCAATTCATCGGAGACTTTCTTAGCAATGTCAGTAGGAAAATTGATGTCATTTTTCACTTTCAATCTCATGTGAATTTCTGCCACTTTCTGTGAAAGCCGCGTCAACGGGTCAAAGACTCTTTTGGTCAAATTTGCGAATCGATTTGTGAAACAGCAGTTTCTGTCCGGCATGCGTATAAGAGCAGGCTGAAGTTACATGATCTTGGGTATATTGAACTTCCAAATACCCCGATAACTGTTCAAGAGCATCTTGTCAAGGAAAAATGGAGTTGTAATAAGGAGACGTTTTACAAGAAAACGGACAAGATGTGGAAATATATTTGGACACATGAAGGAGAAATTCTTCTCCGTAAAGCCGATGGTTCACGACCGATTGTCATTTCATATACTGATGATCTTAAGCTGATTGTGTAGTTTTCGTTTTCAGTTGCATTTGATTTTCTATGCTGCAACTGACATAGTTAAGCAACAAAATGGACATATAGATTCAGACACAAGCTGTTACTTCAGTGAGTTTGCCTGTTGTGCTCTGGAAGATTATCCCATGCGGGTCTCTGAACATTATCAATTGCAATGCCAGGAGTCTATCAAAACATTTACAAGCTGAAACTGTTCCTATCCGTTGCCTCTTTTCCATGTCATTTGTTGTGCATAACTGAAGCATGGCAGAGACCGGGTTCACGCAGATTCGAGAGATTACATAAAGTCCTGAAGTATGGGGCGCGCTACCAAACCGCCGGGACCAAACGGCCGGGACCAAACGGCCCGGGACCAAACGGCCTCCGGGACAATACGGGCACGGAACGATATGGGCTCGGGACCAAACGGCACGGGACCAAACGGCACGGGACCAAACGGCCTCCGGGACCATACGGGCACGGGACGATATGGGCTCGGGACCAAACGGCCGGGACCAAACGGGCGGGGACAATACGGCCCGGGACGATATGACCCTGAACCCAGAACAATATCGCATTTAATTGTGCGATGCGTTAACCCAGTCCTTCGCTCTCATGGGGTTGTGAAAACATTTTTCTTCACTTGCGTGAATAGAAGCCAGCCATGCCATCCGTGTCACAGCGAACGGGGGTGTATATTTACAAAGAAAATTTGTGTTGGTATGAGCGATTAAGGCCAAATGAACACGGAATGTTAGCAACTACTCTATTTTCTAGGCACAGAGGCTAACGCGGATTCAAAACACGGTTTATTGGAGTCAGCATGTGTCTGGATTCTTCGCCGACTTCCATTAGATCATTTGCAGCCTCTTTGTCATCAGCCTTCTTTTTTTCATTGCACGGCTTCCTTTGAACGTCTTGAAATGTCTAATAAACGTAATGAGGTTGTCAATTTGTTAAACAAAGATCGCGATCAGGTTGTGTCAAAAGTAAATCTCATAGAAGAATTTGAGCGATAAAATTGGGTGGTCCAAAAAGGACTTTTACATGATTTGTTTCCGTTTCGGTTTATTAGCCGGATTCGAAAAACCCAAATTTATTGGACGAATTGCTTTGATTTAGCAAAAGCATGAGTGTTCTTGTTCCCTTTTGGCCACGGAAGGACACCTTGTTGGCAAAATAGATTTCCTTACTCAGGAATTGGCTAACTCGGAAACAATTGATGATGTAAGACGACCTTCCAATGGCCAACGCTGTACTCAGCAAAAACAACCCATGATGCTTGGAAAGCCATTGGCATTTGTCCAGGAAAATTTGAATATACTCGTGCAGGGTGTCCCAAAAGCATTTAGAAAAAATTTGTAGAGATGTTCCTGATGACAAGACAAATCGAAATTAATCAGTAAACAAATTTTCTCCGGGCTCCCATTACCATGCAATACCCGGCCAAAGTCCTCCAAAATGGGCCCATTTGGGGTAAACATGGGGGAAGTACGAGTTCATCGTAGAACCGTCAAATTTCAGGAAATGTTTCTACGGAGCAAGTGAAACATAAAGTGTTCAGTGACAAAATACCATCCGATTCCCCACTTCGTGCAGGGACCCCACCCCCAAAAATCCAAAAAGCCCAATTACTGGTGGTCTTGGTTTAACTATGAGATATGAAGAGAAAAGGTTACCATAGAAATACCATGTTTCGAAGAGGGATTCCTAAATGTATGGCAAAAAAATATGTTCAGGGAAACAAATTGCTCCGACCCCATTATACCACGCTATAGACTCCAAAAATACCGGTGAAAAGAGTCTCTTTTTCATGCATGGTATATCCATGGTAACCCGACGGTTGCCATGGCAACCGTCTGCCGAAAAAAACACCTTTCATCGGTTTTGGACAATATTGCGTGGAAATGGAGGGTCGGAGAATTTTTTTTTTCCCAAACAGTTTTTGTTCAGCACACTTTTAGGAATCTCTCCTCGAAAAATAGTATTTCCACTGTGGCCTATTCTCTTCATATCTCAGTTAATCCAAGACCACCACCGCCGCAAATTGGACCTTTTTGGCTTTTTGGGCGGGCACTGCGCGGATGTGGGGGGTTGGAGGGTTTTTTGTCACTGAATATTTTAATTTCACTTGCTCCGTAGAACAACGCCAGACACCTTGACGGTTCTACTCTGGCATCTTTCTTCCCCATGTATACCCCAAATGGGCCCATTTGGGGGGTTTGGGAGTGGAATGAAATGGATATGGGGGCCCGGAGCAAATTTCTTTACTAATTCCTTTACTAATTCACGTAATTTCGATTTTTGCCACCAGGAGCGAATTTTGGCGAAACGTTTTCGGGACACCCTGTGTTTTATTCAATTGATTATTTCAATTAAAAGTGAAGGAGGATTAAAGAGTGCTGAAGAGATGTGAATGGGCGCATACCTCTGGGTCATCGAAGTATCCGAGGCATACTGCTGGCGATTTCACGCAGATCTCACCACGTTTGTAAGGACCAAGGGGTTTTCTTGAATTGTAATCTATAATCTAGAATATACATGTATTTGGAACGGCAAATAAAAGACTCAACGAAAAATAAGAGACTCACGTTTACAATGAAATAGATACAAGTCTTTTAAAATGCCGGTCCAGAGGCGATTTTTTTTACTTCTAAAGCACGGATCAATGTGATTCCCATATTCTCATGGGTGTCGGTAAAAGCGGACAGCTTCAGGGAATTCGCTTTGCTGTATAGCGCATGCGAGATTGGCAATTGCATTGCATTGGGTGCTTCTTATTTCTGAAAATTCTCCGATGACCCGGCATTTTTGAAAGTTCCATATTTCATCATTCGGCAGATGTCAGAGTATTCTTTGTCCTGTGTTCTGCAAAAAAGTTTCATAAAAAGGGTAACGCATATAATCCAAGAGCTTCTATACAAAACTCACTATTTTGGAAATTTGGAGCTCCATCTGTGAAATGGGGGCTCGAAACATTTTAGTCGCTGATTATTTTTTGTTCATATGGTCATAAGATACACGTTCATGTATCAGAGTATCAGAATATGAACGTTTTCCAGAACATGAAACAGAGGTCAAGAACTGTTAGTAAACAGTGACATTATAACAAAAAATACAGGATATGGTGCCATAAAACGCTAAAAAGCGCAAGGATCGGACAGCAATGTGTGCCATTTAAGGAGGCGCAAGACCTAACAATCCGGAAGTAACTTTAATCATCAAGTCAAACAAAGAGTTTTTGTAAAGAATGGATAGAAAAACGCCTCCAGCTAATGCACAAAAAGAAACCTTTGAGACCCAGAAAACCCAGACGAATGTCCGGTGTAAGGAATATTACCTATAGGTGGTCGATTTTTTGTCTAAATTGTTGAAACTGAAACAATTTCAGGGCGAGTTAAAAAACAGCGGACATTTCTACATTCACCGCGGAAGAATCATGTGAATATATTCATGTGATACTAACTTTGATTCTGGTGAATGGAGATGAATAAAGTACACTTGAGGTCGGCTCGTCTGAAATAAAATCAGGCAAAAAAGTGATAAAGATTCGCATGTTAAAAACTTTCTCTGGCCGCCTTAAAAAAAAGGAACTCGAATAAACTGCTATATAGATGTTCCGCAAAATCAAAATGATAGTCAACACAACTCCTCTTGAATTTGTTAATTGTCATTTCGCAGATCACCCAAGCCATGCAAATCTCTGTAAGAAGTAAACAGCAACCTGGAGTGCACGGTGTCAAATCTATAATTTCCTCCACACGCATGTTATCGCTGATTTGAGTTGTATTACTGTCGACGTTACCCCTGTATCACTGGAAATTGTAGCATACACCAGCATTGGAAAGAGTTCAGCACTAGCTGCCAGAGCTATGATTGAAATTATTGCGTTTAGTCAAGCTGTTGGTAGGCCTAGGTCCACCGTCCAAGCCTCAGCTGCGCCGGCTACCTGAGCCATCGTTTGGAACTTTTTCTGTCAACTATCTCAGAAGTCGTCGTTGCCTTCCTTCCGTTTATGTTGGAAAGTCCGTTCAGGAAACTGACAACAGTTCTTGTTTTATCCACCCCATTTGTTCTTTAAGTGCGTAGCATTAGGTACCCTTTTCCCCCGCACTATTCGAGATTGGAGCTCCCTTCCTCCAGAATCGCTTATCATCTCCAAATGTCTTCAGAGTGAACTCACCAAAGTTGTCATCGGAGTCGTCGTCATGTTCTGGTGCAGATCGTGGACGTGATGTGGCTGTGCGAAACTCCGTTGATGCGTAAACCTATAGGTTGGAAGAGAAATAAGCAGCGAAAGATTAAACGACTTCCGACCGAGATGGTTTTTAGTTTCCGTTGGAAAGTCTCATCGTGTGTGGACGGCATATGGCATGACACCTTGCTCTGTCGTCAGAAAGTCAGCATTTTAGCGACAAAAAATAAACAAAAATATTCCCTGTGATTGAGAAAATCTCCTAGATTTCATAATTTTTGAAACGTCAGAGCTCACCAAGACACGATGTATCGCGTCGACAGGGTGCTCGAAAATCGGGCGACTTTTAAAGAAGGAAATCTTTGGCCTGCGAATCGTGTACACCAGGATCAGGCATATTGATAAAGAAAATAACCGAAAAACGAGATCCCGACTCATTTTTAAATTTGAGCATCCAATCGCTCATTTGTGAACATCGCAATGTGCCCAAACAGCAGAAATACGTCCTGTCATCCGAAGCTGCTTAGGTATCCATCAATGTCCGGAAGCGCGCAATAACGTTGCTGCTCAGGTATCCCGTCGCACTTCGGTGGAAAGTTGCTGCGCACAAACACACCCGCACACCTGCTGTTTTAATTCCGCTATTGCATCCGGTTAAAAAGTTGGCAGGCTAACTTGACGTCAAGATAGCCTGCCCATTTATTTTCCCTTTGGCAATGGTGTGTAAAATAAGAAGTGAACGAACTCGGGATTTTCGTGGGACAAAAAGTGCATTGCGGTGTTGCGGCGTTTAAAGGCGGAGTGCGCTACGAAAGACATGCAAATGAATGGCGGACCGCGGTGCGATGCCCCAGAAAGTTAAATTTCTCCTGAACAAAGCGACGGTTTTTGATGCCGTTCACTGTGGTGCAAAGGTGAAAAATGAGAGCTTCCACACATTTATAATGATCCCAACCTTTCGTTGGGTAAAACTATCCAACCATTTGAGGAACAAAAGTACTCAAATTTCGGTGTTGTAAAATTCCGGGTTCCTGCCAGGTATTTTCAAAGATTGTGCAATTTTTTCGTTATAACATGGTTACGACCTGCGGAAGAGTTGTAGAGGAAGCCTTCTAATTTCCAAAAATACCAAAAGCGTTGAATTTTAACACCTTTTGCAATTGAACAAAGACAACGCAACATGGCATCATCGTTTTGTTTTTGAGCGGGGAAGAGGCGGCGACTCCCAGGGATTTCAAGGGAGTCGCGGCCGCTTCCCCGCTCAAAGACAAAACGATGCTGCCATGTCGTGTTGTCTCTTAGGATGAAGACTTTTCTGTGTGAAATTGAAACCGCACCCTGGGGATCCTTACTGTCAAATTCAGATCATTTAAAGTCGCTGAAATGTTGTGTAGGTACCCATTGAAAATTTATTTGATTGCAAAAACGTAAATTTAGCCATGTCTTGAATACACGCGCAGTTTAAACTCATAAATGGCGTATCGCATGATGGACATTCCATTTGGCGAGCAAAATAACAACGTTCAATGCTGGATTCCTTCCGCATACCTGATAAACTGTCTTGATATGGGGAAATCTCCTGCGAACTTCATCCATCATCTGCGGATTGACGCTGCCGGCTCCAGTGTTCAACCACCGCACAGTGCTGATGTCGTATTTGCTGACCAAGGGACTTTTTGCCAACAAGTTGACTTGGTGCGAGAAAGCAAACACCCTGCGTGCCTAAAGAAGAATCATGTTGATTAAAAAGTTGTCGTATAGTTACTGTCGGGGGCGTAGTGAAAACGGCAACTTTTTTCGATTTTTTTCGGATTAAAAGAACAAAAAAGTAGAATGCAAACGAGAAAAAAAATTGGGTTTGTGAGAGTGAGAGTGAAAGTGAGAGGGACAGCGAGCGAGAGCGCGAGAGCGAGAGAGCGACAGCGAGAGCAAGATCGAGAGCGAGAGCGAGATCGAGAAGGCCGTGTCAAAAAAGATATCGAGTTCAAAATCATGAAATTCGGTAAACAAGCGTGCACTCTTACTTCTTTTCTTTCACAGATATTTTTTTCCATTGCCACTAAAAGTTCTGTCCGATAATAATTCGTTTTTTGCTTTGTCAACTTTTATCTTATTCCCATATCTAAAAAATTAAAATTAAAATTCCTGCCAACAGATACTGTAATTCCTGTGTTTTGCTTGGTCAATTTTTAACTTATTTCCATATCTAAACAAATAAAGATTGCCTGCCAACATGCAATCTTTATTTTTTGCCTGCCAACAGATTGCCTGCCAACAGAACTTTCTAATTCTAGTGTTTTGCTTGGCCGCCTGCCAGCAGAACATAATTCCATGTTTAGCTTGGCCACATTTTATCTTATTCCCATATCTAAACAAATAAAGATTGCCTGCCAACAGGCAATCTTTATTTTTTGCCTGCCAACAGATTGCCTGCCAACAGAACATTCTAACTCTAGTGTTTTGCTTGGCCGCCTGCCAGCAGAACATAATTCCATGTTTAGCTTGGCCACATTTTATCTTATTCCCATATCTAAACAAATAAAGATTGCCTGCCAACAGAACAACATGCCTTTGAATCCTGTATTGCTTTCAGCCATGATTCCTCTTCAAAAATGGCTGTGAAGTAAAATGAAATGCCTGTCGTCGCCGACCAAATGGCCATCAGCCAACCGGTGGTGTAGTAGAGGTGTGAAGATGAAAAATATTTGCACAATGGTGGCCGTCCTGGTCTGAAATAATTGATTTTTATTGTGATAAATGTACAGACCGTTTGTTTTACAGTCTGAAATCTTCAGATTTGATTTCGCAGATATGCAGACTTGTGCAGACTTGTCAAACTTGTGCTGGCGACCTCATGTTACAAACATTACCAAAAAAGCACAGAAAGCGTTATTCTTTGTGCGGAGGCAGTTTCGGAAATGTAATAGAGACGTTAAAGAACTTGCTTATTTCAGTTTTGTCCGGCCTCTTTTAGAGTACTCATCCAGTGTGTGGCACCCACACAAGCGTGATATTACTGCCCTGATAGAAAGAGTCCAACGTAGAGCTGCCCGCTTTGTGATGAATGATTATCGCCGCACTGCTAGCGTCACAAATATGCTTGCAGCATTAAAATGGGACCATTTAAAGAGAAGGCGTACCATCAGGCGCATTGATTGCCTGCTCAAAATTTTCAATGGGGTTGAGGGTTGGTCAGAATTCCAGACCTACTTATATCCTGCACCCTATATCGGGAGACATGACCATCCGTTTAAGCTGCGCCCCTTCACAGCCAAAAAGAACGTTGGTGCACATTCCTTTATTCCACATGCCATCGATTCATGGAACATGATCCCAAAAGTGATGTTCAAAAAACCGCTCTCTACACGGGCCTTCTGCTCCATGTTGGCTAAGTCGAGTATATTTCGCGATTCTGCATAGTTTTTTTTTTTTTTTTTTTTTATGTGCTATCGGCCGTCTGCGTGGATGAGGTGAGTGTCGAGGCCCGCCATAGTCCGGCATGACCCAAGTCCCCCTTCCTTTTGTCATCTGTCCTCACGCTTTGTGTTTGGAGGGGCTCGCTCCAGGTGGATCGAGTAGCTTGGTTCGAACCCTCCAGTCCCCTATCCAATTGTAGCTCCTCGGCCTTTTTTTTTTTTTTTTTTTTTTTTTTTTTAATCTAGCTGTTGGATTACTTCAATCGTTCTTGCTCATTTTTGTTTGCCGTTGTTCATTTGTCTCTTCTTGATTTAGAATATAGAGCATTTTCACCTTTCTGTAAATAGCTTGTGACATGTATTTAAGCGGGGCTGATGCCTCTAAATACAATCAATTTCAAATCAAATCAAATCAGAACAAATGGACAAAGCTCCCAGAAGCAGAAGTTGCTGGACATAGCCGATAAATCTAATGGATTAAATACACAACTAACCGATATCTACGACAAGAATTAAAACGCGCCTGGGGATTATTCTCCGACCAGGTCTGGAATTGCTTGGCGGATTTAGCGGAATGTCTCAGAAGCTCAGATTCGGCCGAGAGGTTGGTGTGCGGGGTACATTTGGGCTCCACTGGGCCCGGTTGAGTATTTGATTAATCTATACATATCGGGCACTTTTCCATCTAACCGCATGTTAAAGTTCAGAACAACAAAAAGGCAAGAAAACACTCTAAACATAGAAAATTGGTTAGGTAAGGTTAGGATAGGTTCGTTAGGCTAGGTTAGGGTAGGTCAGGTTGGTTAGGTTTGGTTAGATTATAGCTTTATTTTGCTTTTTTGTCCAAGCGCAAAATCGGGACATTGCCCGATTCGTATAAATTTATGAAATTCGCGGCCCGGTTGGGCAGCTGGGTCCGGTTGAGCACGCGATTGGCCTTCGCTGGGCCCGGTAGGGTACGCGGTTGGGCTCGGCTGGGTCCGGGTGGGTACGCTCTTCCGTTCGGTTGAGTTTGAAAGGATTCGGTTGAACTCGGCTGACTAAGTTTGTATTGATTGGATTTGAGTTGGATTGGATGATGCAAGGTTAGCATTGGTTAAATTGTGTTAGAATGTTTAGTTTGAGTTAAAAGCTTAGCTTATAATTCAGGCTAGTCAGAAATTGATGTTATTTTTCATTGGCAAATGATCTGAAGAAATCCTTTTAGAACCTAAAACCCCAATTTTTTAAGTTCGAATCCGTTATCATGCTCTGACTTAACCTATAACCCGTCTAGCCTGGCCTAGACTAAACTATACTACTAAGTTAAGCTAGTCTTCCCCTCACATAACTTCACCTAAACTGAATTCTCCAAACCTTATCCAATTTAACCTCCATTAACCCAACCTAAACGAGACCCAACCTGATCATTTCTCTCGTGTTTTTTCTGTCATACGCAGCAGCCGTTTTTTAACACGCGAATTCCTTGGAAACCAACTCATAAGACATAAACAGCTATAAATCTGATTTAGGAATTCAAATCACCTGTAAATATCAGAAACACTCAAATCATCCGTGGCTTATGATAACCAATACTAAACTTACTGCATTTGCTCCAACCCTGCAACCAACGATCTATGGCTATGCATAATCAACTTGGGTTCCCCTGTTGTTCCACTTGAGCTCAAATAAACAACAGGCTCTTCGAAGTCCTTACATTCGTGTGCTGTGAATTCTGTAAGTCACAAGCAGAAACTGAAATTCAATTTCAATAAGTTAAAACGGCTAAAGGAAACTTATTATTTTGATCGTTGTCGTAAACCAAGGGATGATGGTTCATGCCAATGGCGATAAAACTCTGCATGTGATGACAATCGTTAAATAGAAATTTGATATGGAATTTTACGAATGTTGTATTCATTAGACAGAAATAAAAAAATGCACATTGAATTCATTAGATTTTCATAAAATAAACCATTTGGATATAGAATTAAAAAAATTGTAAAAATTGTCCATGTTTTGGGAAAGTGTGCCCTCTGTTGTTTGGACTTTTTTGGAATAGACAAGAAATAAGACAAATATTCTAAGACCAAATCGACAACAGTTCTTTATGGATGATATGGCAGGCAATCCGATTTTTGACATTGCTCGTATTTTATTCGTATAGTTGACGGCGAATTTTTGATGTGGGTTCACGCTTTGCCAGTTTTGGATATGTCAAGATGATTAGGCGACACACCACACCTAAATAAACTGGTTTAGAACAGACCGCTGCTATGTCCGCCACATAAGACACATTGATAAATTCGGCGTGATGGCTGTCAACACTCTTTTGTTCGCCAGAAAATTAAGACACAAATCCACGAAAATTTATACCATCAGATGTCCCAATTGGAGACCAACCATTTTGTTTTAAAAGGGCCTGCTGAGACTCAGTCTGAACCATCAACATGAATCTAAACGAAGACATCCTGATGTGCCCGGGGTTCAGACACCCAACATCAAAATTTCGCTTCACCCGCCCTAACCATCCACAATATTTGTTGATGGTTAACCCCAATTGCAATGGTTTCCTGGAATTTGGACCAAATTCCAGAAAACCATACAAGCAATTCAGAAGTCAGTGGATTTCACTTTTTATTTTTTACTATTAACTATTTTTTTTTAAAAAACCATTTTTCCTAAT
>JASGXE010007574.1:0-20003 GCA_030068105.1 Sinentomon sp. SZTP_YWyxl | reverse complement strand
TGCTCAATATGCAGCCCAATTTTTTTTTTTATTCTGTGGTTGCTCAATTTGATTTTATTTGTTCATTTGTTTTTTTTTTTTTTTTTTTTTTTTTAGGAAGCAAAGCAAGTAGGTACAACAAATTACAGCAAAAAGGAGAACGTAGGCAAATTCAAATAGTTTTGATGAAGAGTGACATTTTCGAGAAAACCATGTGCTTGTTCCGGAAATAAGGCAGGACATTATCAAAAAACAGCGTGCGGTTGTCGGAAATTTGGAAACAGTCATTCACGCTCGATGCATCAGGCGGAGGCGGTAGGCCAATTGGCAAACGAGGGAAACATTCAAAACGACTCCCCCATATTTGGAGTTTGGCCTAAGAGCAGAGAATGTCTCATAGTCCTGCAGTTTAAAGGCATCAATAGATGATGCACAATCGATATTGACCTCTGTCAAACACTAAACAGATAATTAAAGGTAGCTTTGGTGACAAATGAAGCTCAGATAAGAGATAAGCGGTCAAAATTATAGGATGTATCCTCTTAAGAGGATGTATCCTCTTAAGAGGATGTATCTCTCATAAGAGGATATATCCTCTTTTGTTTAGAGTTTAGATGGAGAATTCCAATGGATGCGAAGTCAACAGATCTCACATGATGCGCAGACAACAGTTCACTGGGCAAATATGTTTTAAATTTTATATTCTGTACATTGTTATCATGGATAACAGAATCAAGCAAATCCATAGGAGGAAAAATATCAGAAACAAAAAATCAAAGCAATGTGATAAATCATCCAACAAAATGGACTAGGTACTCCTCCAGCTGCAGCAGTTGAGCTTGATCGTCAATCCGAATTGCTGTGGAATCATCAGATTTCCTCAAAAAGATGCAGCCATTTCTGGTCCAGATGTACTTGTATTTCAGCCGTTGACGTGTAGCTAGGGTCTGCATGAACAGTCTTTTCTTTTCGGGGACAAATGCTCACTTATGTAGATAATGTGATCATCACAGGGTGGGGAGTGCTATCAGGAGGACACTGGCCGAAGCAGTGTAGGTACCTACCTACCTGCCATGAACTGTGGTTTCTTATTTTACCTGCCCACCTGAAATTGGTGCAATCATGCATATTTCTCACTGCAACATATGAAATGCTCAAATGCTACATACCATAGGTATGGTTTTTGCAGGATTTTTGTATTTGCAGTTGCATCAATTCCCAACCACCAATACCTAGGTACCTACCTTCTTTACTTACTTACCTGCATCAAAAACACTACCTTGCTAATAAAGACATTTCCGCAGCCAATTGCTGGCACTTTTCCGCCTAGGTATCCACCTACCTACCTACTTTAGCTATGCAGATGTAGTTATGGTCTTTGTTTTGTATGCATCACGTTTCCTCTGGTTAGTCTGAAGTGGAAGAAATGAAGAAACCGTGTCGATCTCCCTCATGTTCATCCTTGCGTTCCGATTAGTGTCTGTGCATGTGTGCTTCCTGTGCAGCTCGGCACACAGTGCAGCCGCGGCCTCCTCTTGTTCCGGTTCCTCGTGCCGCTGTGCACAATGTGGAACATGATGTGTGAAGTGATGCCGACAATATCTGAGGACACCGTCGGCCAACGGAGTGGCACTCAGATGACGGGCGAGGACGCAAACTTCGAGCAGCTGATGGTGTCGATGCTCGACGAGCGGGACAAGCTGATGGACAACTTGCGTGAAACTCAGGAACGGCTGAACAAGACGGAAACCAAGATGGTCGACATTGAAAAGGAAAGGGATAGTCTTCAACGTCAGCTGAATTCAAGTCTTCCTCAGGTCAGTGTCATCAGTCGAATGCACAGTTTTAAGCTTTCTTTCTGTCAAGTTGAATAGATAGGTAGCAATAAAATGACTGGGTTGGCCTACACTAAAGAGATTTTGGGAGAGTGTGTCCATTTTGGGAATAGTTTCTGGCCAAAATACCTTCCTCGGTACTTTTGGCCAGAAGATGATCACTGAAATGTTGTTTCATAATTTTGTGATCAGGAGTGCACATCCGGTTGTGATTAGGAGTGCACATCCAGGTTGAAATTCCAAAGACCGTGTCTCAATGGACCACATTAGACTGACCCAGGGCCTTCTTTCTGTGTCTCTTCGCTAATCGTCATTCAAGATTGATTTTTGATAAACTGGCATACCTATCCTTTTATCAAAGGTAGGTAGGTTGGTAGGTTCCTAAACGGAGTTCAAAATGACGAAACAGACCACCGAAAACCTGTTTTCAGCTGGTTGGTGCCTTTGACCAGCCAGCTGGAAAAAACACGTTCCGTGGTCCATTTCGTTCCACTGTTTTTAACTCTGCAATACCTAGGAACCTTTGATAATGCATAGGCATTTTTTGTATTTTTTTTTGCACTTTCTCCTAACAGGAATTCACAACCCTAACCAAAGAACTAAACCAGGCGAGGGAGCATCTGCTTGAACGTGAGGAGGAAATTGTGGAGCTGAAAGCAGAACGGAACAACACCAGGGTGAGTGAGAGAGAAAATAATTGAGAAACAGAAACAGAAAAAAACATTGCAGCTAAGGCCCACCAAGAAAGGCAATGCATGTAGAGGTAAGGTATGGTGCCTATCTGATTGCAAACAGTTTTTTCCCCTGCTTTTCTCAATTTATTGCGCATTTTTAAATCGTGCGGTCCTATTCTTCGAGAACAAGACATCTCGGGGTTTGTTTCAAAGTCGACGCACATCAGTGTACGTGTAATCTCTTTCTTTCTAGTGTAAATAGGCCAGGTAAGGCTAGCATGCCAAATATACAGGTGGGGCTAGCGTGCCAAATATACAGAGTTCTCCAAAGGTTCCTGGCCAGATGTGAGTCTCACCTGTTTGGGAGATATGCTTGAAGCAACATCACTTCAAACTTCTTGATCTGTCCAATAGTCTCCAGAAGTGTTAGGTAACGATGCAAAGCACCGGCATCCCATCTTACTGAACCCACAATTCACGGTTTCAGCAGGTAGGTAGCAATGCGTCACCAGCAGTTGTCTTTAGATACATAGAATGATCATCATAGATTAGATTAGAAAATTTTGTATTTAGGGGCATCAGCCCCGCATAAATACATGTCAAGTGTTATTTACAACAAATCAACCGATCAATCAATCAAAATCAAATTGACACAAGAACACAAGTATGAAACTGGTCATCACAAGGAAAAAACAGCATGAGCTACAACTACACAAAAGAAATATCAGATTGACGGAGCAGTGAGCAGAAGGTTCGAACAGAAATTGGTTTTTTGAACATCTGAGAAGGTATTTTGTTCCAATTGGTGATAGAGTGTGGAATGAAGGACTGAGCTCCTACATTCTTCTTGGGCTGAAACGGGCAAAGCTTGAATGGGTGGTCATGTCTCCCAATATAAGGAGCAGGGGATAAATAAGCCTGAAACTCTGACCAGCCCTCTGACCCATTCAGGATTCTTAATAAGCAATCAATGCGTTTAATGGTGCGCCTTTTCTCCAAGGGCGTCCACTTGAGGGTGTCAAGCATGCTTGTCACACTAGCGGTACGGCGGGATAGTCATTCATTACGAATCGTGCTGCTCTGCGTTGAACTTTCTCAATGAGAACAGAAAGCTCACGCTCATGTGGGTGCCACACACTGGACGAGTATTCTAAAAGAGGGCGAACAAAACTGAAATAAGCGAGCTCCTTCACCTCCCTATTGCACTTTCTAAATTGCCTGCGGACAAAAAATAGAGCTTTCTGCGCTTTTTTGCATATATCAGTGATATGGGGTCGCCAACTCAAATCCGAAGTTAGCGTTACACCCAAATATTTAACTTGATTGCTGGGGCTGACAACTTTTGATTTTAATTTATATTGATAAGTTAGTGGAGATTTTTTGCGGGTAAAAGTTATTTTAACACATTTTTCTGAGTTTAGTGAGAGATTGTTATAGTCGAACCAGGTTTGCATGGAGATCAAATCATCTTGAAGAAATTTACAATCAGATTCAGAAGATATAACTCTGAAACAATGCAGTCATCGGCAAATAATCTTATTTTACAGGAGCTTATACAATCAGGCAAGTCATTAATGAACAAAAGGAAAAGTAGAGGACCAATAACGCTACCCTGAGGAACGCCAGAGGGAACTCTAACCCCTCACCCGAAGAAAACCCGTCTAGTTGGACAAACTGGGACCTTCCTATTAAGTAGTCGCCGATGCAAGCCACGATGTTGGGATCCAAGCCCAGGGAAGATAATTTCTGGAGAAGTATCCGATGGCTTACTGTGTCGAAGGCTTTAGCGATATCAAAACAAGAACCGCATCGACCTGTTCACCAGCATCAAGGCTCATGTTCAAATCATGCAGAAGGCCATTAAGCTGGGTTTCACAACTGTGACTGCTGCGAAAGCCATGTTGGGCAGGAGAGAGCACGTGACTAGTTTCAAAAAACATTTTTATATGCGAGGCCAATATTTTTTCAAAGATTTTGGAGGTTAACCCCAGCAGACTAATCGGGCGGTAGTTTGATGGGATAGATTTGTCCCCCTTTTTATGTATGGGCACAACGGAAGCAACCTTCCATTCAGTTGGAACGATACCAAGGGAGAAAATTTTCTGAAATATTATGAACAGGAATTTTGCAAACAGAAAAGGGCTGAGGTGGAGTAGTTTGACGGTGATAAAGTCACGCTTGGAGGCAGTGGACGATTTCAGAGATTGTATGATGGCACGTATCTGTTGTACAGTACATTTAGGAAAATAGTGGGCACCACTGAGTCCCTGCTGCCGAAACTAAAGCTTTTATCACATATAAAAACGGACGCAAAGTAATTATTTAGAATATTAGCTTTTTCAAGTGTGTCGTAAACTATTTGCCCTGCGTCGTTTTTTATGGGTGGGAATTGCACGATTTTTGGTAGATCTCATTGAACCAAAAACTTCCAAAATTTGTATATATCCGATGGTTTCCTGCTCAGTGATTTTAGAAAATTTTGAAGTGCTTCGTGTTTTAGGCAATCATACCGGCGTGCGAAAGTTTTGAATCGCTCTCTAGACCTAGTTGATTTTTTTCGTTTACTAAAGAGTTTGCGCACTGTAGCTTTAGCCTCATGCAGTTCTCTGTTAAACCATAGTGGAGGAGAACCTTTCACAGTTTTGGACGGGATGAATTTATAAGAGTTACGAACGACGAGGCAAAATTTAGACCAAAGATCCTCGACAGATAATGACTGATCAGCAGTAAATAGTTGGAGCTCACTTTCAAGAAACGCCTCAAGCTCCTCCTTATTGGCCTTATCATAAAGAAAAATGTGCCGCTCTGCGCTTTTGTTCTCAATCTGCACTCCGGAGAGTGATATCAATACTGACGCATGATCTGATATTCCCGAATCAATTTCGCAGTCCGCAGAGATTCTGTGTGAGAGCCGTGCCAAGCAAACATCAAGGAGATTGTGTCCTCTGGTTGGAGCCTGAACGAGTTCGGTGAGGTCATATTTGATAGCAAGATTAATTGCAGCAGTATTTGACGGAGACGAGGATGCATCGGGAAGGATAGATCGAGAATTCCAGGATACTGAAGGGAGATTGAGGTCACCGACAATAAGGATATTCTTTTGAATATCCGAGTGCAAGTTTAGACGTTCCAACTCAGTGTCAAGTGTATCAAACAACATGCTTTCTGTTTTGGGTGGCCGATAAATTGCGGTCAGATATAGAGAAGAGTTTAGTGAAGGAATGACAATCTGACAGATCATGAACTCGAATAAGGTATTGGTGTGGACAAGGCTGCAACTGATGTCCTGAGAGAAAATTAACAGAACCCCACCGCCATTACGATTTCGGTCACGCCTTATTGCATTATAACCAACAGGGAGAAATTCCGCATCGATGATGGTCTCATCAATCCAACTTTCGGTACATATTATAAGATCTGCAGAATTAATTTCAATAAGGGTTTGAAGTTTCAGGACCTTGTTGGGTAAACTTTGGCAATTCACGTTTAAAATTTTTAGATATCTCCTGGTACAACGCGTTTCCCTCATCGCAGTGCTGGGAACAGCGGCAGTTGGAAGGGGCGGCAGGGCAGGCGTCAGTTGGGCAGAGGATGCAGCAGTGCAGGAAGAACGCGGCGCCAATACAAAAGCTGAAGAAATTGCGGTTGATTTTGAGTGTGAAAGCACGTTGGATGGGAGTGCAGAATGCTGCTGAGTTGGTCCTGTATCATGTGCTGCACAGCTGGGCGATTTGCTGGTTGAGATGTCATGCTGGTTTTGATGGCTTACAAGCTTGAGCGACCGCTGTTCAATGAGCGTTTTGTCATGGAAGAGGTCAAAATACCTCCTCAGAGTGTTGGGTGGTTGGCGAGAGGGATGAGAACGGAGCTGAGCATGTTCTTCAAAGGCATGCCTTTGAGTAGAGGCAATTTGAACAGATTTATTGGCGAGGGGGATCTGCTGCTTTGGACTCGCATGATTACAAGTGCCGCAAAATGTCATCCAACCACTTGAGTGATTGTTTGATGAACAATGTTGTGGGCTGGTGCCCTCTTTTCTGCGTAAAGGAGACCTGAGGTTGAAAAGGAAATTATCTGGAGATGCACGACCTGCGTGACTGCCTTTGATTTCACACGTATTGGTGCATGCAGTTTGAGAAACCGAAAACTGAGTGTCTGGCTGCGACTGCAGTTCCAATTTTCGAGTGTAAGAAAAATCGGCAGCAGAGACGAAGGTGTCAAAATGAACGGCATCTACAGGCAAATTTCTATACAAATTATTTGGAAAACACAAGAGTCAATCGCAATAGAATGCTGATACGAGAAAACTGGACAGTAAAAAGGTTCCTAGCCGATTTGGGTGAACTCCATCTTTACCCAGGCAATTAGATTTTATAACAAAATTCGGATCAATAAAATTAACCTTTGAGACCTTGCACTGTTTATGGATAACCTCGTTCATATCAAAGGTTTCCTCAATATCACAGTCAGCTCGACGAAGGATCCCCGCAACAGTAACTTCCACACCTGGAAACATGAACTGAGCTTTCATTGCAAATTCATGCAGCGAATTTGCAATTTGGTTGTTGGTCTGGTACTGGTTCCAGTTGTTAGTTCCAGCAGAAATGATTAGCTTGGTGGGCCTAAACCCGATGATGTCGGCTAACTCATCAAGGCTGTAAACCAGGTCCTGCGTTGTGGCACCAGGAATCGACACAGTTGTGACACCAAATGAGCTCGAATATTGTCCAGTATATTTGCAGATGGAGTCACTCAGAACGACGCAACCGGAAGATCTAGAAGAAGTTCTATGGACGAGATACTTCCTCTGGAGGCCATTTCGCAGCGAAATGATGCCACTGAACGGTTTGGCACCCTGCCCGTTGGGGTTCACTGAATTTCCTCCAGTTGTCAGTGACTGCCGGGGTGAAGAGGCAGCTCGTGAGTTTGCAGACGGAGGAGGACAAGCTGACTGGCTTCCTCGTGGTGCAATCAGTATATTGTTATCGGAAGAACGATTTCTTGGACCGGACCTCATTGAGCGTTGCTGAACAGGTTGCGTTTGCGAATGAGCCTGAGGATGAGGCAACAACTTGGGACGATTCATGGTACTATCGCCAGAAACAGAATATTCCACCTGTGCAGCCGTTATTGCTGATCCTGTGACCTCCGTGACCTGAAGACCAGCATTGAAGGGTATTACCAGTAGGTAAAGCAAGGGATTTTGCTGAGGTGCGGGCAGTAGGGATGAGCGTCTTTGCCATTTCACTGAAACAAAGAGACACCAATTTTGTGCATACCTAGGTACCTACCTAATTCCTCAAACTGGTTAAGACTTCCATCTTTCGGGGCACCCACGCAGGCCCCCAGGTACCTACTGGACCATTTTGAAGAAAATTGTTGTACATAGGCTGAGATAGCCCTATCTCAGTCCAAATTCACAGTGCTGGTATATCTTCAAGACTTAACCTTTTTCCATCCTGTATTCCTTTTCAGCTTCTCCTTGAGCACCTGGAGTGCCTTGTTTCAAGGCATGAGAGGTCACTGAGGATGACCGTAGTCAAGAGGCAGGCAGGATCTCAGACGGGAGTTTCCAACGAGGTTGAAGTTCTGAAGGCATTGAAGTCGCTCTTTGAGCACCACAAGGCTCTCGATGAGAAGGTTTGTTATTTTAATTGTCGTTTTTCAGCGTCGATTCTTGTTGATATTTAGCTATTCTTATTTCTTTGATGTGAATGTTGGGCCAGATTTTGATTACAGCTTTTAGTTGAATATAGGCCTATTATAAAAAAAGATGATATGGATAATTAGGATAATTAGGCATAGGCAAATTATTGGCCCACAAGGGTTGGGATGGCAGGAGTACTGTTGTGTCAACCAATTTCCTTTCGTAGACATGCCCACACCTGGTGAACCTCTGCCCCGTTTTTTTGCATTCGACCTCCCATCTTTTCTTCTGTGTCGTCAACCGTGAGCTGATTCTTGATTCCTTGCCACCTTCTTGCCTGGAGTTGGCACCTTCCTGCTTTGCTTTCTTGCTTTCGACTATCTTTTTATTTCTGGTCAGTGCTAATTTGAAATTGTCCGGCACCTACCTATCAGTGCACGTGCTAGATACCACGTGTTTACACTGTAAAATTTCGAGGAGTAGAGTCCCCTTAGTATTTTTGTGGTGACTGCCCGTCCCAACTCACGCCAACAAAGGGCGCTTGCAGGCTTCGGACTGCCAGAGGCGTGGTTAGCAGCACCTTTAATTTATATACCGCCACTCCAGCTAGCGTTTGCATGGCGGTAGGCTAGAGCACTGAGTTAAAGGGAGAGGCTCCGCTTCGGCAACGGGCCGGCAGGTGATCGGAGAGGCTGTCCAGGTTGTTGGGTCGCGGCTTCTTCTATGCTCCGTCTTAGGCTGCGTGCTCTTTTGGCTCCGTCTTAGGCTGCGGGCTTCTTCTTTTGCTCCGTCTTAGGCTGCCGGCTCTTTGGCTCGGTCTTAGGCTGCGGGCTTCTTCTTTTCCTCCACCTACCGCGCCCGCACTGGCATCACCTGACTCCGACAGCGGCCGGTCCCGGCTTCCGCGGTGACCTCTCCTATGCTCGCCTGCCTTGATTCGCAAGGGACGAGCACATTTTTACGAGCTTTCTAATGCGAGGGACTCTGCCTTGGCTTCGCTGGGCCCAACAGCAGGTTGCCCTCATATACGAAAAAATAGGATATTTCAAATCGCAAACTGCCGATTCAAGGCGAATTTTATTCACGCCGAGCAGTCCGCAGATCAGGGCTTGATAACGCCATGACAAATGAAATTAAAACAGGACAGGATGTCCGCAAAGAGCAGTATGCTCTTGCAAAATGTAGGGGTTATTTGATAACGAGTACCTGCATAATTATTGTTTTACCGAAGTAGGTAAATTGCAAATCACTACCAATAGATGGGCAGGTCGGTACCTGCCTACTTGCTTTGCGGTGACTAACTAGTGATGGCTTAGGTAGAATGAGAAAAAAGGCAGGAATAAAATAGGGTAGGCAATAGGCATGTGCACATGGACAATTTCAAAGGAATTGAAATCTTCTGTGATCTTCATCTTATGAATGATCTCCTTATTTTGTTACTTTGCTTGTTCTTTTCAGGTTCGAGAACGGCTGAGGTTGGCTCTTGAGAAGGTATCAAATCTTGAGGATGAACTTTCTTCAACCAAAGATGAGGTAAGTAAGGTGCCTAAAAGTGTGAGATGCACGGTAACCAGGGTTGGGCATAGGGGGGGTAGGGGGGCTTACCTCCCATGGCCTTCGACGAGGTTACCCCCTGGCCTTCGCCGAGGTTACCCCCCCTAGCCTTTTTCCGAGGGACCCTTGGCCGAAGTCCTGTGTGTGCCCTGCATGTACTGATGCAAAGTCCTGTAGGTCCTCTTGTCTCAATCTTTCTCTTGTCTTACTTTTTGTTTTGGTGGAGGTGGCTCACCATTTATAATGCAATGATAATGTGAGAAAGTGGCTCATCTGGCATTAAGAGGTAGGCCTAGCAATCATCACGGATCACAGACGGATAACAAATGGCAACATTCTGTTTCTTTTGTACTTTGTTTTGATTTGCTGATGATGGTAAAATGACACAAAAACTCAATCCAGAAAGTTATGTCCAACAGGCAGGTTTTTCCTTGCTCCGTCTATTGCGACTGCCGAACCTCCAGGATTAGAAAATGGGACTTGAAATGTCGTAAAATGGCATCTGAAGACCCCTAATTTACCAAAAAAACTTCAGCTTTGGTGGGACACTGTCCCCCATACCCCCTGCCGGGGGTGCTGCCCCCTGGACCCCTGCTGGGGGGCACAGCCCCCAGACCCCCCATACTGTGGGGCTGCCGCACCCCAGACCCCATGCACTTTGCGTGCCCCACCCCTCCCCGTCTCAGGCCTGTTTGCCCCCCCTCTAAGGTACCCTATCTTGCCCATCCCTGACGGTAACTGGTACCTACATACCTATGTAAAGGCTGGTTTTTGACAGATTATGGTGCGGTGACTTTTCAAGTTCTCTTGCAACTGTTGCCACGCGTTCGTAATCTGCTAACATGTGGAGCCAAAAAGGTTTGGGCATGGCGAAATTTTGTTTCAGGCAGGCAGACTAAATAATCCAGGGTTGCAGAAAGTCATTTTGGCCCCCTGGAGCAAGAACTTTCAAGCAGTCCCGGAGGATCCTGGAGAGCTTTTTTTTGCTCTCCGGGCATATTTTCATTACGGTCGAGAAAACATACCTACCTACCGGGAGCATTGCTACCATGTTTCCGACTTATTCGCAACCCTGCAATCGACAGGACATACCCTGCAGGTTTTGCCTGCAAGTGCTACTGCCCAGGCTGCAAAAAGTCGGGAGCGCGGGAGCATTGCTCCCGGGACCGTTGTGGGCCGACCGGGATCGAAATGGGCTGGGGAGCAAAAAAAGCTCTCCAACTTTCGTCCGGGATGGAAGGAAATGGAGATTGGTGATGCGAAATAACCATTGCTTTTTTCGACCGGGATCCAAACGGACTGACAAGCAAAAAAAAAGCTCTTTGGCCAAAATTTGACCAGGCTCCAAAATCCGTGCTCCAGGGCTCCAAGCGACTTTTTGCAGCCCTGCACTGCCCCCTAACAGTTAGTTGTTTGTAATGCTAACAAATTGAGCAATGTTCTATTCCTGAACAGATTTTCATTCAAATCTATATCTGTGGATAGAATGCCAGTCTCATGTCCCTGTGCTTCCGCCTGACTGACCAGCTTGAATTTCTGTGATATTTTTCTCTGATTGGCCTGCCTATATTGTTTGTTTTACAGATAGGTCTGGTTTTTTTGTTGACAGTTCTGATGTTTTTTATTGGCGGGCTTAATGGCTTTGTCCCCAGCCTAGCAGTTTCATAACTTTATTTTACCATTTTTGAATAAAGGAACATTTCAATTATTGATATAGGTAGGTACTTAAGGAAAATTGCAATTATTGATTGTCCAAAAGAAAATGGCAGTTGCGAGACAAATGAAAATTGCAATAAAAATTGACCTAAGGAAAACCGCAAAAATTGCAATTATTTGTTGACGGGAAGGAAAATTGCAACTTAGAGAACCAATGAAAATTTAAATCGATAGGCCCAAGGAAAATGGCAATTTCTTGACCTGAGGAAAATTATTGCAATCGATTGACGAAAGGAAAATTGCAGTTGACATTCCTGAATGGTCGCCTCTGTCATTTGGCAATATTTTTAGAACATTTCCAATTTTTTGAGGAAAATTGCAATCGATTGACGAAAGGAAAATTGCAGTTGACAGACCTGAATGGTCGCCTCTGTCATTTGACAATATTTTTAAAACATTTCCAATTTTTTGGGAAAATAGCAATCGATTGGCGAAAGGAAAATTGCAGTTGACATACCTGAATGGTCGCCTCCGTCATTTGGCAATATTTTTAAAACATTTCCAATTTTTTGGGAAAATAGCAATCGATTGGCGAAAGGAAAATTGCAGTTGACATACCTGAATGGTCGCCTCTGTCATTTGGCAATATTTTTAAAACATTTCCAATTTTTTGGGAAAATTGCAATCGATTGGCGAAAGGAAAATTGCAGTTGACATACCTGAATGGTCGCCTCTGTCATTTGGCAATATTTTTAAAACATTTCCAATTTTTTTTCGGCCTATTCAATAAATATGTTTGGTGCTCACAATGAGTTTGGTTTTGGGACCTCAGGTTTATCGGTTATTTTTATATCTTTCTTTCTTTTTTTGCGTCAGCTTCAACGCCATCAGAGTAGTGTGATGGTGCCTGTTCCTGGTCACAATGATGAGAAGAAAAATTCCGAAAAGAGCTTGAGGGATCAAGGGGGTGGTGGTGGTGGTGGTGCAGGGGGTGGGGATGGAGGACTTCTACAGGCAAGCAATCTGGTAAGCCACCACTTGGGAGAGACATTCACTTTTGTTTTACCTTTTTTATCCATCTGTTTGGTCAGAATTCTATGGGGGGGGGGGAACCGTTGTTTTTTGCAAAAACGTGGAAAAAAAGATGTTTTTTTTCTTTTTATGTTCATGTTATAGCCCAGACTTTGCCATTTCCGAAACTCTCTTCAGATTTTCTGTAACTTTAATAGTTTTCAAGATAGAGCCGATTATCCGAAACTCAGTCGCATTGGTTTTCTTGCGTTCTCGACACAAGCATTTGCGATTTTCTCCCATTTCTCTTTTTTCAAAAAGCGAAAGCATTCAAAATGCATCCCCTCCCACAATTTTTCAAGCAAAATGTTCAAATTTGGTGTACTGGACTAATGTTTCATGAGGAAACCGAAAATAGAGCCCTTTTTTAGTTTTAAGCTCTATTTTTGGTTTTATTCGCTTGCGACCGCAGAAAATCAGCAAAATATTAGGCGCTTAGCAGTACGGTCACGCTTATTCTGCAATAAATTAAAATCCAAATGCAAATTGGCAAAAGTGGCTCTATTATGTTGTAGACAAGGTATTTTTAGTCCACAGGGTGAAATATGGCTTCATTCTGCCAGACGGTTTAGGAGGAGATGCATTTTTACCGATGGCCTTTTTCGCGCCTATGTTTGCCTGTAACTCCGGTGTAAGGCACAAATCCGTCGAGAACCAAAAAAGTTCGACGAGTATGGTTTACCCCCCACTTAAACAGCATGAATTCTCACACATATTTGCGCTTCTTTTTTGCGTCGTGTGGAAGCTGCTCAAGGCTGCCGCAAACCTTTGCTGTTTCCTTCTGCTTGATTCAGATTGAAACAGCATTCTGAACTGATTATAAGTGACGATCTGACGGCATGCCGCCTACCGGAACAGTAAAGATCAGAACAGTAGTGAAGGTGTGAAATAGCTTTTCAGCATCATTGCTGGAATTTGTGCTGTTAACCAAAAGGTGGAACAATCAGTAGATGTACCTATAGTATCGGCGGAATTAACCCCTCAAGCCCGGAATTACGAATTCGGGTTTTACAATGGTATTCCGCAATTTTCGGCAATACGGAGTGTCACTCCCGCCGGAATTCGTAATTTTTGCAAGGATTTTCGAACAACGGAAAAAGCAGAAATGCATGCATTTCCCGTTCAACCAAGCCAGATTTCTGCTCTGTGATAATAAAAATCACTCATATTTTAATGTTTTCAACCAATAAAAAAACAGTCGCACAAAAAACTGGCCAAAACACACACAAACACTGAAAACCGCACCAAAGTTGAGAAAAAACTGGGAAAAACAGGAAATTTCAATGCAATGCCATTTCTAAACAAATGCAGCAAGACAAGACAAGACAAGACAAGACGTAAGGTATGATGCCTTCTTTTCGGCAAATCATGTGAAATAAGCGTCTGCTAAATCGCGCGTCTTTTGGCTTCCCGAAAATTCGAATTTCGGAGGGCGGCAGGTGTCGCACGATCGTGAAAAAAGGCACCTTCAACAGGAACTAAAGACAAAAAACCGGGAAATTTGAAAATTGCGCCAATTTAAAACGGTTGGACCGATTTTGGTGGAATAAACGTCTGCTAGATCGCTGTTTATTCCTCTTTCCGACTATGAAAATTTTTAGCCGACACGATTCGCCAGATTTACGGCAGAAAACCCATTTAATTACATGGGAATTGCCCACGTACGGCAGTCGGCAAATCGCAACTGCTTTAAACGCACGTACACCGTACGGCAATCGGAGCTGTCAGTAGGTAACACTTTGTGGCACGTACGGCGTACGGCAAATGGGCTTGACTAATGTAGGTACTCATACATATGTTTTCCCCCTTTAGGCTAGGTATCTAACTGTTGCCTCCGAAACTTTTTTTTTCTTTTTACTCTTATTATGCAGGTGGTAGAAATAAAAGTGCCAAATTGCAACAAACAAGGCTATTTGCCTTCCTCGTATGTGCCAGGTTTTGAGCTCGCTTGTTTTCGAGAATCTTTAATCTCTGCAGAATGGATTTTTTTCTAAATAAATCTGAACAATCGCATTTTTTGCATGCATGAGTTCATAAATCCAGCCACCATACCCTGACCTTTGCGTCTCTTGGTTTCCAATTATTTTGCAGGCCATTCTCAATGGATCAGCTGCTGATTCTGAAGTTGAGGGTGCCAGAATAGCCGATCTTCAAGCGACAATTGAGAAACAGGTAGGCAAAGATGGACAAGTATTTATGCTTTGGTAGATAGTTGCCTAAGTCTAGGTAGATTTATATCATTGAGACAGAATGTGTTCTCCCCTGCAACTTTATTCATCCCTGAGAGGTGGTTGAATTAATTGCACCGCCCTTATTCTTGAGTTTTTAGGCACCCCACGTTCCGGAGATAGTTGTGCAACGTTGGGAATGAACATTGCATTTTTTCAGTGCTTGAGAGTGGATGGTAAAGTCATTCCAATGTGAGAGAGCCTTGAGCAAAGTCATTCCAATGTGAGAGAGCCTTGAGCAAAGTCATTCCAATGTGAGAGAGCCTTGAGCAAAGTCATTCCAATGTGAGAGAGCCTTGAGCAAAGTCATTCCAATGTGAGAGAGCCTTGAGCAAAGTCATTCCAATGTGAGAGAGCCTTGAGCAAAGTCATTCCAATGTGAGAGAGCCTTGAGCAAAGTCATTCCAATGTGAGAGAGCCTTGAGCAAAGTCATTCCAATGTGAGAGAGCCTTGAGCAAAGTCATTCCAATGTGAGAGAGCCTTGAGCAAAGTCATTCCAATGTGAGAGAGCCTTGAGCAAAGTCATTCCAATGTGAGAGAGCCTTGAGCAAAGTCATTCCAATGTGAGAGAGCCTTGAGCAAAGTCATTCCAATGTGAGAGAGCCTTGAGCAAAGTCATTCCAATGTGAGAGAGCCTTGAGCAAAGTCATTCCAATGTGAGAGAGCCTTGAGCAAAGTCATTCCAATGTGAGAGAGCCTTGAGCAAAGTCATTCCAATGTGAGAGAGCCTTGAGCAAAGTCATTCCAATGTGAGAGAGCCTTGAGCAAAGTCATTCCAATGTGAGAGAGCCTTGAGCAAAGTCATTCCAATGTGAGAGAGCCTTGAGCAAAGTCATTCCAATGTGAGAGAGCCTGAGCAAAGTCATTCCAATGTGAGAGAGCCTTGAGCAAAGTCATTCCAATGTGAGAGAGCCTTGAGCAAAGTCATTCCAATATGAGAGAGCCTTGAGCAAAGTCATTCCAATGTGAGAGAGCCTTGAGCAAAGTCATTCCAATGTGAGAGAGCCTTGAGCAAAGTCATTCCAATGTGAGAGAGCCTTGAGCAAAGTCATTCCAATGTGAGAGAGCCTTGAGCAAAGTCATTCCAATGTGAGAGAGCCTTGAGCCAATGAAAGAATGACTTGGCTCTGCTCTGAGTGTAGTGAAGATAGGCTGGTTAACTTTCTAGATGATTTTTTTGGGGATAGTCATTTTTGAATACTCGAAACAGCCCAAAAATTGCAGAGATTCATAGTTGGAAAATGGAAGCCCAATGCTGGCTGCATTGAGTAGATTGGTACAGTTGAGATCTACCTAAGTAGGGTTCCCAGGTGAACCTTGAAAGCTGGATACGTAACTTTGATTTCCAAAAATGGGCCTTGGAACCGTACATTTAACGATTTTTGGTAAAAAAAAATAAAAATTGTTTGGTAGCATTCTGAGACATGTTTTTTGTTGGATGGCTCTGTCTTCTCCCAAACCCCCACCAAAACTCAGTGCTTTTGACTGCTGAAAGTCATGCTGGGGTGCCTCCACACACCCAGCAATGGCTTTTCTGCAATGATGGGGAGAGGCCTACCTACTCGTGGGCGCCGCTGTCTGCTCTTTAGAAGGATTTCTCTTTGTGATGAATGTTGTCGCTGTGTTTGTTAATGTGTTCTCGCTCTTGTCATTAATGTTGAACGAGGGAGCGCGTACCCTGTTTCTCGCCTGCCACCAATGCATTAGTGGCATGGCGAGTGTGGGAATGTATTTTCCCAGGTTACGTAGTCTCTCGGATGAAATCAAGTTTTAGTCACACTGGACAAGACTGCTGCACAAGATCTCCCATATCCTTTGGGTTTTGGCTGCTCTCTTGGGGTAGGTAGGTCCTAATCTTATTTTCAAATTACACTAATCGCCCAATGTCTGAACTCTTCTGCAGTCTATATGGTATCCATGCATCTCTTTCATTGTGCTCTTTTTTGGGTAACAGTTCCAAAGACTTGTCTACATGAGGATTCGGCAATTTCGCGGACGTGTGCTGTTCCTTATTCGCAAATAAAGCTAACCAAACCTGACCTAACCTCTCCGCACATTGCCAAAGAAGATTGGGTTTGGGTTGGTTGGGCTGGGTTAGCAAAGGGAGGTTAGGTCAGGTTTGGTTCGCTTTAATTGCGAACGAAGAACAGCACACGTCCGCGAAATTGCCGAAACCACATGTAGACAGGTGTTTAGAACTGTTAAGTACCCTTTTTTGTCCTTGCAAAGTCGAACGTGTGGGAAGTTACTCCAAAATTGAGCCCAATTCTCTATGTTGGAAGCCGTGAATGCGATCACTTCCAATTGCATTCCGTTTGGCGTTGCAAGTGTCCAGACCACAAGGTGCTCATTCTCGACGGAATAAAAACATTAAAGATTCCAACAGAGAATGTTAATTGCCAAAGAACCCTGTCCTGACAGCTCGTATTATATCGTTTCGTGAATGAAAACGAATTCCCTTTCTGTTTGGCCCTTGTTGCTCTTGGTGCGCAAGAACAATGTCACTGTTTAGTGTTTACCAAATGAGTTGAAATTAAGTAAGGCTGACCAAAGCAAAGCAAAGCATGAAGCCCAGGATGCTCCAACAGTCGATGCCCGCGTCAGTCTGTTTTCCGCCGCCTGGCGCAAAAACAAAGCATGAAGTTCATGATACATATTGTGAAGTTCTCGGTCAGTTGAGGTTGAAGTTGAGCAACTTATGTTTGCATGCGAACTCCTGATTTTCAAAAATTTTTAACAAAAAAAAAAGGAGAAAATAAATGTGACTTTCAATGTCTCAAGATGTCATATTGGAGAAACCGATTTTGTCAAAACGCTCCAGCTTTTTGGGGACTGCGTCCCCCTGAACCCCTTGCCGGGGCACTGCCCCTGGACCCCCGCTGGGTAGCTCTTGCCTGGCAAATTAATTTCAATTTATTGTTATGATGATAACTTCACAGCTGTTTTGTCCACTCACAACGAATTCCATAACATCAACCGGCTTGATTTCCCACCTGCTTTTGCACAGCTTCAGCTCACTTCCCAGCTGGTTAGTCCAGCCACAACGAATTCCATCCCTGAAGTAATCAGGGATGTCGCTGTCTTCAGCCCGGGCAACGGGTACTCTTCCATTTTTTTTTTGTAGATCTGAACCAGCCGAAGCTGGGAACCAGGGTTTGTGCGGTCACATATAGCACCGCCCTGGAGGAAGGTGGAAAACCGGTCAAAAGACGGACCGGAGGAAAAATCACCTCCCTGACAGCCCATAAGAGCTGCAGGCCAAATAAAAAGCGGATATGGAAAGAAATCTTCAAGGATAACTTATTACCACACCTCCGATGTAAGCAAAGCAAAGCTAAGCTCACTTCAGTACTCTTCCATCTGGAGGAACTTCGCCAGACTTTCCGATTTATTTGCCAAGTTCTGGTTTTCAACAGATGACTTGCAAGTAAACCTGGTCCGTTATGGGCCACTTTACCCAACCAATAGCAAACGACCACAAGCTGAATTTTTTGTGAAGAAAATAAAGTCCAATGGAGCGCATAACCTAACAGAAATGTAGAAACTTTTAAGCCTTCATGAAATTTGAGCACAGGTGGTGCCATCTATTGCAATCATTTTAAGACAAAAATAGGATGCTGCACCAATAGGTATTGAATCAATCTTTAGAAAAAGGGCACATGTCCATTTTTGCAGTTTTGAATGAGAGAAGCCATGTTGGTCTGTCGGCCTAGGCGCATCGTTCCATGCAAAAAGGGATCTTGTCCGACAGTTGGAAATGGGCTTAAAATTTACAAATATACAGGGTGTCCCAAAAACATTTCGCAAAAATTCGTGGAGATGTTCCTGATGGCAAAACAAATCGATTAATGAGTAAAAATTTGCTCCTGGCCCCCATTTCCATGTAGGACTAATGCCCTCCAAAATAGGTTTTGGATTGAGGTTTTCATGGGGTACGTACGATGTGCAAAAATTATTGACCCTGATATAGTTCCAGTGGGGATAGGATAGGCAGTTGAAACTTGGCAGGAAACCTTGCACAGTGGCACATTCCTGCAACCTCGAGATCAGCTCCCTTGCGCTGTCGAAGGGGAGAGTCTCCTCCTGCCCCAACAGTCAGCTTCTTGATCCTGCTTCAAGTCATTGGCGATGATTGCCCAATGCTGCTGTTGCCAACATGGAAAAGTAGTTTATGCATTTTTTACGTGGATGTCACATTCCAGAGAGGTTCGCAAGGAAAAATTTGGCACATGATCACCATCCCCAGGGGAGAGTCCGGGTTATCCCTCCCGAAGGCGGGGTGATGTGCTCAGTCTTTTGGGGTGTCAACGGAGTGACCATCACCAACTGCCCGGAACAGGGAGGAACCATCACCAACAGCTTTTTTAGGTACCAATTTTCTGAAAAGTCATGGTGAGAAATAGGAAAAAAGCTCAGAAATTATAACCTGAGGGTTCCCTTCCTCTTCCATGTCATTGCCCATATTCACACAGCAGTCCCGCTGCCACACAGAAAGTTGTCACATCAGGACTTTGGATAGCCTGGTGTGACCACAGAATTCCCTTGATTTGGGATGCTCCGGCATCTGCCCATTCGGCAACATGAAGATCCGTCCCAGCAAGAGCCAATTTCAAAGCCCAACCCACTTGAACAGGGTGACCAGAGACTAATGGTTTGGCCAAGGGTGGCTGTTGTCGTCGACGGTGGCAGGAACGTTGTTCGAATGTCGCAGAGTTGTGCCACTCTGCAAGTCAACGACACAGAGAATGCTTAAAGGGGGGGGGGGGCCACCTGTGTTCGGTGATTTTTTTCATTTGTTATCCAATTTGGATGAAATTTTACACACAGTTTGGAGGCTTATAGGACAAGTTCTGTGCAAAATTTGAGACCTAAATATTAACCGGTGTAGGTACAGGGTGATCTCAAATGTGAAAAATGGGTGCGGTGTTCCGACCCTTGTAGCGGTGCAACCACAAGTGCCAGGGAGGTCAGATTTTGGTTATAACTAGTTAAAAGCAGTTCAAAACTTTTGACTGTGTCAGATTTTTAATTTTTGTCCTTGCAGTTCAGTTATTGACGTAGTTTTGTCTTGCATCGCTAAAAGTGCTTAAAAACTTACCTAAATTTGTGGTACTTCAATTGCATTTGGTTGAAAAGGAGGAACAAAAAATGAAAAACCCGGCACAGTCAGTCGATTTGTCATACTTTTTTTTACATAGGCCTATGTACCAAATTTCAGCATTCTAACATTTAAAACCGCTGAGATAGAAGGGACAGAAGGTCACCGCGAGTGAAAAAATCCAAATGCGGTAAAATACGTTTGAAAAGTGATATTTTCTTGCGATCATGAGAAGAAATCTCACAGAAATCGGAAGCGGA
>JASGXE010007573.1:0-28168 GCA_030068105.1 Sinentomon sp. SZTP_YWyxl | reverse complement strand
CAGGTTTCACTGCTGTTCGCATTTGAAGTTGTCCAGAGGGCAGAAAAGACAATGGCTGACTGAATAGAGTTGTGGTTCTTTTGAGTTGATTGGCGATGTGCTGTTGGCGCTGTGCGGTGCGAGTGAGCTCCATGACATGGAACCTAGTCAAAACCATGTCCATGAGTTGAGTAATGAACTTGCACTTGCTTGCACATGTGGCTCCTCTTGCCCATCTGATCAACAAGTTTGAAGAGCCATTGTTCAACTTGCCCTGCCGTCTATCTGCATTGCGTAGTTAATTAATTGTCAACCTGAGCGGCAAGAACAGACTTTTGTCCGATTTTTATTTTTGTTTCGCGACTTCTCTGTGAAAGCCTCGTTGCCCGATAAAAGCTTGATGTTTTTTGTCAATTTGTCATTCAGCTTGTGGTCTCATAGGTTCATCTCAACGATCCTGGCAATGAGGAGACCTTTTCCCAGAAAATGGGTGGACCTGTATTTTGCAGCCAAGGCCAGAGCAATCTTGTCTCTTGCAAGGATTCTGAAATTCCTTGCTGTGGCGTTTGAAAATAGGAAGGTCGAGAAGCCTGAATGGCGCGCCTGTGTTTTTTTTTTTCGTTTGACCTCACCTCTCCCTCCACAAACTTGCATTTTGAATTCTCCGCTGTCAGTTTCTCGAGTCTGAACGGTCATAGTGACTGATCTGAGTCCTGAGTGGTCTGATGTCATCATTCCTGAAAATAAGTGAATGTTCAGATTTGAAATCAGATTCCCGATCGTGATGATGCTCCCTTGGGTTGCCCCGGTTTGGAAAAAACGAGTGAACGTTGGCCTCACATTATTTTGGCCTGCACAAAATGATGCGAAGTATTTCTCTTTTCCTATTGGCACAGATGTTTTGGGATTGGCACGTCATCACGCTTTCGAAACAATTGACTCCAAGGATTCTGTTTCAGTTCTCCACCGAGGTTGACTTTCCGTTCCGCGTATGCTTTCGTTTCGTTGGAATCTGCAAGGGTGCATGGCTGACGCATGTGGGAGGAGGGAGGGAGGGATAGAGAGTGGCAAGAAAATGTGCATCATGGAATATTTAGAGACATCCCATGGTCGTAATTTATTTTGAATTTTTTCTTGGCCGGTTTCCTCGTCATCTTGCCCTGAGGTGTCTATTCTCTGTGCGTTGCAGTGAACATTGCTTTCAGAGAATCAACAGAGGAGACCTCCCCCACTTTATGCTGCGAGCACTGGTGTCATTGGTCTCGGTGTCGCACGAGGTACCGACAACTCTGGCATCTTGCCACCTCATCTTTTGGCAGAATACAACAATAATTATTTGTGCATTGGATGGCCTGTGAGATTGTCTGTCGTGATTTGAGATGATCCTCCGGAGTTTTGCTTTTGCAACAGAAAATTGTTCTGTCGGTCGGATGTCTTTATTTTTTTGTCTGCAGTCACCATGTATGACCCGGTCTCTTCCTGATCACCGGGATTGACGTGATATGCCTACCTACTCACTGTGCAAGTGAGCAATTGTTGCTGAAAGCAAAAGGGTGGGTTGGGTGGTGACAAAATGCATGAACGATTGACCAAACGGGATGGGAGTGTGGATCGGATCAGAAAGACGCAGGGTTCTAAAAAAAAAACCAGGGTTTTTAAATTTTGCCCAGCCCAGTGGGTTTTTCTAGTTTGTTTAAACTGGGTTTTAGGCGTTTTCCTGGGTTTTAGGGATTTTCATTTTCACTGGAGCTGCGCGAATCTTGCTGTGACAGTTGGTTCTTTCGAGCCAAAGCTTGAAATCAAGCTTGCAAATGACTGAATGAGATGAGAACAAAAACACTTGTGACCCATTGAATTAATTCCGTAGCTGTTTCGTAGAAATCCTTGCGAAAGTCAAGAGAGAATTGTGCAAATTTGCCCAAATTGTACAAAATTTGCTTTGCAAAACAATTGTCGGTCATGGAAAATTTGAATATTATAATTTTTTGTGTTTGTTTCACTGTCTCCACCATCTGGAAAATGGACCAACTTGATCGAATCTTGGCCATCATCCCCAGCTGGGCTGGACTGGACTTCCAATCGCTTTGAAGTGCTTGAATCCTTGATCAAGCGTGTTTTGAAGCTGGGGAGTGGGGATCTGGATCTTGTTGCAGTTCCACCCAGAGTGGAAGCCAAGCGATTGCCGGGTAATGTTTTGATCGTTTTTTTTATTCGTTCGTCCCGCCGGTTTTCAACGGGAAATTGTCGCCGCGCCGCTGCTCGACTCATCTCTTCGCCGTTTTTCGGCATGATTTGGGCAGCAACAAAGGAGAAGGAAATCCCAACCCTCCCGAGTTCTTTCCGTAGTTTATTGTGCAATGGCGCTGCACTTATTTTGTAACCGTGCTGCGGTTCTCCAGAAGAACTGCCATCAGGTGCAGGTGGGCCCAATGGAGATGCTGGGTGCTGAGCCGAATTTGTGACGACAATGCTGGCACCTGTTGCTGACTTCGTTCCGGGGATTTGTGGAAAAGAGCAAAAGCAAGAAATGAGCACAGATTTGTGTTGGGAGGGACATGCAGAATTGCGCCGGTGGGGAGATTTGTGTGGTTGCATGGGCACTGCTTTCCGTTTTTTTTTTTGCTTCACAGTGGGGGAATGATTATCATAAAAATGTGCTCATGTTCGTGTCTCGTTGCGTTGAGGCTGGAGGTCTGGTCTTGGAGGCACAGTTGCCTTTTATCTCATCCACATCTACCTGTTCAGGTGTGCTGGGTGTTGCGAAAAAGTTTCTGGTGTCTCATGGAGCCATCCGATCCGATTGCTTGCTTCATCGGAACTCCTGAGGCTTGACCACTTTTTTCCAAACAATGATCACAGGAATCAGAAGTCCAGCTTTCCAAATAATTCGCGCAAGCATGGTCTCATGCCTGGCCTCAACAAACACTGCTCCTTGCTTTCAAGCAGTGAACGCATTTGACGACTGATGCGAGGATCAGGGGGTCATATCCGTGTGCTGCCCGCACAATTTTTTTTCCAATCCACTTCCGCGGACAGCAGCATCGCAACAGCCAATCACGTCGTCTCAATTTGTGACGTCATCAATTTTCGCATTTTTGCCTTGCCACCGCTTTTTGCCATTTGGCGTGTTTGCCACCGCTTCGCAACTCTTTCTAGGGTCGCAATAGGGTTCGGTTAGGTTAGGTTTGGTTAGGTTTGGTTAAGTTAGGTTTTGAAAATTGGATGTTGAAATTGGCTGGAATTCCCAACAGCCAATCAGAGACGCGCATGCGGAAGTGGATTGGGAAAAAATATGCGTGCTGCCCAGTTATGCCGTTCTGCAAAAAGTTGTTTGAAAGAAGAGGAAAGAGTTCTTGTGCAGTGATGTTGCGCGTCGTGCGGCACTCAAAAGAGCACCCATCTCGAACGAAAGTGACAGGCGAAGATTACCATGTGGAATGAGCATGATGAGCCTCGTGAATTGTTGCACAACCCTTGGCTTGGCTAGGATCTTTTTTCTGGGTTGCACTGTACTTGGTCTCGTTTGTTCCGTTGCTGTCGTCTGCCTTTCCCTCCTGCTTTTGCTTTGTTTTGTTTTGTGTGACTGGTTTTCTTCGCTTGCTGGTTTCTTTCTCACTTGTTTCCAAGTGCCTCCTCTCTCGGCTTCCGTTTACGCAAGTTTTTAGCGTCGATTTCTGGGAAACGTCCATGCCTTCTCCAGTCTCCACTGTTCATGACTGAGGCCATTGAATTGATGGGAACTTATCGGATGGGAACTTTCGCGCATCATCCGACCATGATTTTCAACCATTTTCTTGAGATTTTCCTTTCATGAAATCATGACAGATGCCAAGAACAAGAGCGAAATTCTCGCATCGCAAAGCGGCGGCCGATGGACTTCTTGCCCGGACGATTTTTCAAGAAAGAGTTCGCGTTTGGGCACTTTTCCATCGAACTCCGTGTTGAAGTCCCGACCCTCCAAAAAAGGGGGAAAACGCTAGAAGCCATGGAAAAGGGTTAGGTTCGGGCAGGCTAGGTGAGTTAGACAGGTGAGGTTTGGTTAGATTAGCTTTATTTTTCACTTTTCGAATCGCGCAAAATCGGGATATGCCCAAACGCGAACTCATTTCTAAAATTCGCCGCCCGGACGCCTATTTAAGAAATGCCTACCGTTTTGGGCACTTTCCCATCTAACCACGTGTAAAACTTCTGACCCCCCAAAAACGGGAAAAAACGTTTGAAACAAGGAAAAAAGGTCAGGTTAGGGCAGGTTAGGTGGGCTAGATTGGTTAGGTTTGGTTCGATTCGTTTTATTTTTCACTTTTTCGACACGCGCAAAATCAGGATATGCCCAAACGCGTATCATTTCTTAAATTCGCCGCCCGGACATCCAGACAACATTTTGCGAAACAAGGATTACCAACTGCAAGTGCATCGGAGCAGAACTGGAGGGCCACGAAGCAAAGGAGGAAGGAAAGATAAAAGCAAGCTCAATGAAAATGGATGTTCAGAAATGAAATTTTCCATGGGGGCGGAAGATCAGCCAAATTCAAAAGGAAAAAATCACTGCACTTCAGAAATTGACAATCAGCGTTTGCATGCAGTCCGTGTGTACAGGAAGCAAGCAATAAAAGCAGTGTCGCAACCAATTGTTATTGGCAACGAATTTCGGGTGAAGTCGTTTATTCGGGGACTGGACAATTGCACGATCGCATGGAAACATTTCCAGAAATAGCCGTACTCTGAGCCGTGCAATTATTGTGTCCCCCTTTCAGCAGAGAGCACAGCGTATCGTGCAGTTGCGTGCCCCTCTGACATCGACAAAACGGGTTTCTTTTGCATTTCTTTGTTTTCTTCCCACGTAATAGGTCTGGTCAGGTTGAGTCAGGTTTGGTCCACGTTGTTTCAAGTCACGTTTCAATTCCCCGACACAGAGAGCCTTCCAGATAGAGAAAGGGCACAAAAAGAAGTCCACATCAATTTCATCACTGGACTTGCACCACCTTTGGCGGGGAGCCACCTGAAAGCGTGGCGCATGACCCTCTTTCGTGGCTCTTGCTTTGCCACCAGGCATTTTTGGCATTTGAGATCTTTTTGTAAATCTGTTTTTGTTTTTTGTGAATTTTTTTTGTGTGAAAGAATTTCAATTTTTGTGTGAATTCTGTTTACCCAAGTTTTGTTCTCTGTGGAGTTGAAACAATGATTTCCATTGGGATTTCAATATGGTTTTCAAGACTGTGAGGCGACTTGATTTCTGATGGTTGTTTCTGCAGTGGTTTGTGAACGAAATTGTGTGCCGTTGCTGCTTCTCAGTGGGGGAGGGAGTGCCGAAGGGATTTTCCGCCAGCTTTCCACGGTAGATGTTTGATCCGTTGTTACATTTGAGTCGGTGCACGCCTTTTTCAATTATTTTATTTAAAAAAAACTGTAAACATTGCGTCGCACTGATATTCCTCATGAATAGAACAATAATCTGCCTGCTGATTGCGTGTCCTTCCTGTCTTTTTTTCCTCAGAATCTTCCGGATCGCGCTCTCTTGCCTGCCGCTCTTGCTTTGCTTTGCTTGTGCTCTTGGAAGTCGGATCATGATGACATCAGCGGGTTTCCCAGATTTCCCTGCCTTTCAGAAAGAGACCCTCCTTCATTCTCATGGTTCGCTCTCACCTGTGCGCTTTGTGCTCTCCTATTTTCCCAGTTTCAGCGCTCTCCTCTCGAACCACGGTTCTGTTCTGCCTGCCACAGCCGTTCATGATGTGATGATTTTGTCTCTCGAAACGTGTTGCTTGCCATCGTTTGGGAACCGATACCATACCACAGCATCGTGTTGGTCCTCTGGTGGGCAGGTACTTGTTTGGTCCACAGGCACTCCGATGATTCCAAACGGCAAAGGCGTCTTCGCAACGTGTTGCCTGACCTGTGGTTGGATCTGTTCATGCAAGCTCAATGCTGATTGCCCTTCTGATTCCGCAAATCGCAAAACACCCAAATTCAATGTGTCATGTGCCGCACATTTCTGCAAAGAAATTGCACAATGATGTCCTCATCGAACCTGCAAATATCAATGCAGACCAATTCTTTTTTCTGATTTTTTGACCCGTTCCACCGGCACATGGGTGTTCTCCCCAATCTCAACATTTGGTTGCATGTTTGCTCCCAAGAGTCTCTTCGATAACTTGGTCATGGACACAGCACATGCACTTACTTGGTCATGCAATAGCGCTGTCTGAAAATGCCCATCATTCGAAACAGCTTCTCCATGGTCCTCCTGAGATACCCGGAAGCAGAAGTCCCGGAAACAGCAGTCTTGCCGTTTGGGTGCTTTGAGATTTGGGGATTTCGCGACGACAAGCAAATAACTGCCCAAATCCTGAATGTTGACTCACAAACGGCCGTATTCCCCAAAGCCACTCATATCCCTTTGCTTAAAATACAGGTAGCCCAAAAGTCTTTGGCCATAGGAAAGATGTAAATTTGTTATTTTTATCATATTTTGTGATCTGAAACCTTTTCTGGCTCGTTACTTCGGATGTCAAGACTTCAATCGGAAATTTTAGTCCCGAATAAAGTGGTGACATCTGTGGTGGGAGCTCGAAATAGTCAAAAATCACAAAATGTGAAGAAAACGGCAAATTTAAGTTTTTTTGCTATGACCAAAGAGTTTTGGGCATCCCTGAATATGCACATGTCGTTCCGATTAAAGTGTTGAGAGACGTGGTTGTATTTTGGTTGTGGTTAGAGCTAGAAAAAGTTCTGATCACAAAATATGATAAAACAGCAAATTTTCGTTTTTCCTATGGCCAAAGACTTTTGGACTACCCTGTATTGCCAATTTCATACAAATATTTCCACTGGAAAATTTATTTCTTTTGACAACAATAGTCCTTTTCCATCGCTGAAAAAGATGCATCTGAATGTGGAATTGGCTATTTTTCGAGCTTGGGGTGGGTTAGTGGCTTTGGGGTATACGGCCAAAAATCTTGGAAAATCTTGGACTTAAATTAATCAGCTTGATTGCAGTATGCATGGGATTGGGCTCCTTTGCATTTGTGGCAACTCGGAATGCTAAATTAACTGCTGCATTGTGTTGTCCTGGAAAGACGATTTGAAACGTTGGTCGCTGGTCAGTTTGTTCGGTTTCGAGCCAATTGCAAAAAAGTGGTTTGGAAATTGATAATTCCCTCGCTGTTGGTAACACTCAATGACTTCATAATCAGCAATATCCTATGAGCCTGGCCTGGGGACATTTTCCTTGTTGTGTACGTTGAAGGAAGCATGCTCATATAGGTAGCTTATCTATGGATTATCAATTATCATCCAGGGTCGTCTTTGATTGACGCCACCATGCAGATTGTTTTTCACCCCCTCCATGGCTGGGGCAACGCGTCATGGCGGGTGAAAAAATGGGATTCAAATTTTCACATAGATTCATGAAATACTTTACTTCATATGCGAACATGAAGTATGTATCTGGGCCTGAATCGTCATTACTTCATATGCGAACATGAAGTATGTATCTGGGCCTGAATCGTCATGCTATTAATCGGATGCTCCGGCTCTGAAAAAGCTCTTCTTGTTTTCGCCCCCAAATCCATTCCCCCCAAGGCAGTGCCAATTGGTAAAGAAGGCCCTGACTTCTCGCCTGCGGTTTGGAGAAAAGGATTGGATACCAGCCATAGTGTTCAAACAAGGGAAAGTGCAGGAATTTTCGGTCATAAAATTTTGACAGATTTGTTTTCAAAGGAATGCCAATGAAGGAAAAAAAAAACAAATCACTTGGACGGCCTGAAGGTTGACTGCAGCCAACGTTCAGGACCCAGTTTTCAACAAGCGAATAATTTTGTCAGGTCTCTTATTTCGTCTTTCTTTTAACTTTTTAGAAATAATTTTTGCAATATTTCTGTGATTGAATTTAGACTTCCGTATGCAGTGTTCCACAGTTTCTTCCAACGGCTGGAGAAGAAGGAAATCAGTGCCGCGCTTCCGCTCTTGCAATTGCAATTATTGCAACTCCAAGTGTCTCTGGATGGTGGTGCGGACAAGTTTTAGTTAGCTTTTTACCTTTCAAAGGACACAAACCGCATCGTGCATCATCGCCATTTCATCGCTCCGAAAAGTGTGGGCCTACGCCACGGATACGAAGTGTTCACGTTCACATGTGCGGGTGCATTTGTACCACATAGTTCATGGTGTCCTAAAAGTTGCGCTCTTGTGAGAATGAGTTTCTCAGATCATTTATAGCGTGGATCGTAACTGCCAGGTTAACACGCCTGGCAGCTCATTGAACGTTCCAGGCACCATTCTATAAAAGGTGCTGAAACCAACAACGTTTTGGTGTTCGTGAATCCCCCAATGAACCTGCTCGATTCGGAGCCGCTGATTCTGACGAATTCGGTCAAATTGGAGCACAAGTTCATCGACGCAGGTGGAGGAGGAGGTGGAATTGTTGTGGAGGGAGGTGCAGGAGGCGTCATAATGACGAATGGATCAAGTGGGGGGTCGTTGATCGACTCCGAGGATCTGGGCATCTATGACATGGATAAGGTTTGTTCAACAATGAATCTTTCTATCTAATTTCGTTTGTTGTTGCTCTCTCCAGCACTTGGATTTCCCAAATACTAAGAAGATATCGCTTGACATGCCAAGGTACATGAACTCTTGCCATCTTTTAATTATCGAATCCATTTCGTGATATGGTGTTGAATGAATGATGAGCAACCATTGCCCACACCATGAGCTTTGCGCAAAACTTTCATGAATTTTATTCGCTGCTGTTTCATCAAGCTGCATCCGTGGGACATTTCTGCACAAAATGAAACAATTGAAGAAACCTACTTTCAAACTTTATTTGGAATGACCCGCGTTGCGGCCCCAAAACGTTTAGCCAAAATGTAAAAAATACACGTTTTTGGTCCTTTTCCCACTTCTCCGCTCATCAGGTCACCTTTTTTCCGAGTTTATGTGTTTGGGCGTTCCAGTTCTTCATGCCAGAAGGCGTGGTGCCTTTTTGGTGCCTTTTTTTTCAAAAAAAGGCGTGGTGCCTTTTTTCAAGTCAGTTGCAATATTTACAAACTGGAAGCCTAGCGCATATCTTGACTGTTGGTGTGGTTTTTCTTGCAGGACGATAAGGACTTATCTGGTTCTGATGCCGAAGGTGTTTGGAGTCCAGACATTGAGCAGAGCTTTCAAGAGGCTCTTGCAATTTACCCTCCCTGCGGAAGGAGAAAAATCATTTTGTCCGATGAAGGAAAGATGTATGGTGAGTGTTCGTGCCATCGCCTATTTATTTCACCAAGCATGATTATGGGCCTAGTTTGTCACATTGTGTCTGAACATGTCAAAGTGTTTTAGATCTTGCAAAGATTCCGCTTTTTCTGCGGTCAAACAAATCAACGTCAACCAATCTCTTTTCCCCAATCCCGTAACTCACATTGCTCATCAAGCATTAACAGGTCGAATTGGTATGTTATTGGATTGAAGCTAAAAGAAAAATGTAAAATTCAACTAAATGTTTTGGATTTGCATTGAAATGTTTTGTCGGAGGTTTGAGAACAAAAATTCCAATATAGATGCCAGTGTGCCAGCTGAGGGCTCACCAAATGCCCTTGTCTGTTGGCTTCGCCAATCTCGGTTTTGGACTTTTTACTTGGAGCAGCAGTTTATAAGCTGGTCACATCTAAAAAAAAAGACCTTTCACACCTCGGGTTGGGAACGATAAGAACCAAGCATGGATAATACATTTTAGTCGGTTGGACAATGGAAAAAATTTTATTGCCAGTTCTGACCGTTCATTGGCAAAGACAACATCCAGCCTGCCTTTCCTGTTCTTCGCTTGCCAGACCATGTTTCACTGTACGAACAGATAGAGTTCGATTTTTACGATGGGAAAATTGTCCTTTGCCCTTCGTGACAATTCCAATTGTCATGAGTTTTTGTTTTCCTTTCGAGCATGCTGCTAGCGAATCAATACTCAGTATTCACGCATAACACACGTGCGGTGAGCGGGGCGTGGTGACGTCGCCTGTCAATTTCACGTGGCCAAAATTGGGAGAAAATCCCGAAAGCAATGACTCCCGAGGGGATATGTCCAAGAGAAAATTCTGAAAACGAATATTCCTGCGGTGTCGCAACAGAAATCCAAAAACGAACTTGCCCGATGAGATGTCTGGGAGCAATCCTGAGTGTTCAAACATTCCCGAGGAAATGTACAGACCGCCAAAAAATCGTTAAAGCGAAGCACTCCGATGCTGATGAACAGAAAATCTTGGAAAAAACACTCCTCGTTTGAGGATATCCAAGATAAAACCTGAAAACAAGCATTCCCGGGAGCGCATTTGATTAATCTATACGAATCTGGCACTTTTCCATCTAACCGCATGTAAAAGTCCCAAGCCACAAAAAAGGCAAGAAAACACTCTGAACATAGAAAATGGGTTAGGTAAGGTTCGGATATGTTAGTTAGGCTAGGTTAGGGTAGGTTAGGTTGGTTAGGTTTGGTTAGGTTAGCTTTATTTTGCTTTTTTGTCCAAGTGCCAAATCGGGACATTGCCGAATTCGTATAGATTAATAAAATACGCTTCCCGGGATCTTGAAAGAGAACGAGTTTCGAGATATCTATATTTGATAAAATTCTTTCGGAAAATACACGTATATTCGCGAGGAGATGGTGTTTGATGGAAATCTTGAAAAGGGATACTTGAGATGTCCAAGAGAAAATCCTGAAGCAAACACTCCTGTGGAGATTCAAGAGAAATCCTGAAAAGGGACACTTGTCCAAGAAAAATTCCATGCTGCAGCTTGTGCCGACTTTACACACGTGTGCGACTTTGAAAGCACACAGGCTGCTTAGTTAATTGAATAGAAATAATTTAGATCTAAGAAGGCACCTACATAGCTGAAGGATGAGGAAGGAAGGAGTGGAGAAAACGGGGAATGTGCTTGGAATTTGGAATGCGCTGTTACCGCGGTGGATGAGTTTCATAGAGACGTTTCAGGAATTCGGCATTTTCTGTGTTGGGCTGTCAGTCATATCCTGGCTCGTTCCACTTCGCCTCAGGGCTTTCATTCCATTTCATTTTCCGCAGCTTTCAGCGCCCAACTCTCAGCTTTGCTGTTTGCTGCCTCCTTCCCCTGCCCTGCCCTGCCCTCTCCCCGTTCCATCCAGAGATTTTTCATCATTTGTTCGCTTCAAAATAACTGCCGGGTGCAGTCGTGCAGGATTGCTCTGTGTTTCATTATTTCTTCCCCTTCCCCTCTACAATCTAATTCTGTTTCCCTGGCCCCCTTTGCCAGCGGAGCCGGAGGTTTCTGCTGGGCTCTTTTCAGGGAGAATTTCCACCGCTTTGCTTTTGCTAAACTGTGAAATCTGTTTTTGCCGGATTCCTTTCCGGTTTACACTAAGCTCCATACCTACTAGGAGACAGGCTGACTTAGTAAGGGATCCTGGGGGAACAGGTTAGGGGTTATGGCGGTTTTCTCATCCTTGACAGGTTGGTTGTCTCCTGCCGTCTTCACCAGATAACTCTATTTGCCTTCCTGTTTGCAATTTCGCCGTAAAATGGGAATTCCCGGGCAGAGGAGAGATTCCGGTTTTGTACCGTCATGGATGTTGGTGGCTTCGGTCGGCTCGGGGGGCAAGCATTTTCTTCGTTTGACGACTGTTGACTGAATGAATGCAGTTTTGGCGGCAAAAATAGCTCTTCAAAGAAAACTGTTTCCCTTTGTGGACACTGAGATTTACCAAATCACCATGTTGAAAATACCTTGTTTTTAATCATGGACGGTTTGGCAGAGTGTGGCCTGGGAATGTGGGACCAGAATCAAAAAATGCAGCCGTTATGCTTTCTGATTTCAACCACCTGATTGAAAGTGGTACATTCAAGGATTTGAATTCCTAAATCAGAGTTGGCTCATCAGGATTGTCAATCAACAGCGGGAGAAACGTCAAAATTTGCACGTGGGCTGATGGTTTCCACCAAGTTTCGTTGAATTCGTTGCAAGATCCTTTTCTACGGCCAGCGGCGGCGAGATCCAGTTGACAGGTAACTTTGCCTCCGAGGTAAGCAATGTTAAAGTGCCATCTACTTTACCTCAGAGGTAAAGTAGATGGCACATTGCTCACCTCGGAGGCAAAGTTAACTCTCGCCTGGAAACTGGAAATGGCCAAAACTTACCTTTCAACTGGATCTCGTCGCTGCAGATGTGTCAAGTAAAGGTGCGCACTCTTTGGGTCAGTAAACAAAAGGCTGTATTCCCCAAAGCCCCTATACCAAAGCATGAAAAAATTCCAATTTCACATTCAGATGCATCTTTCTCAGCGATGGAAGAGGAATATTGTTGTTAAAAGAAATAAAATTTTCCACCAGAAATATTTGCGTTGAAATTGATTATTTTTCAAGCTCAGGGTTGGGACCGCCGAAAGTATCCAATGATGGGATAATTATTATTGAAATGGTATTTTTCGTTGAGTGCAGGAGTGACCATTATGTGACTGTAGGCCGTCTGTGTCCCTTCAGGAAGTTTTTCGAATTGCCTCCGAAGCGAATGGTGTTCAGGACACGTATTTCTCGATTCTAACGCTTCTGTTATTTTTTTTTCAAGCCCAGAAAGTGCAAAAACAGGTCAGTGATTGCGCTCAACAAAGCTGCAGGTAAAGTGAAGAGATGTTGCGCTGGAAAACGAACAGCTGTTGCGTGGCAGGCAAAATGCAAAATTCTGTCGACCCGACCTGCTCTGGTAGCAAAATTTTGCCTTTTTTGGCGCACGCGGACCCCACGTGAAATTTGTGCGTCGACAGATATTTATGCGTTAAAATGGGGCAATTTTTCAATATCATTCTTCTTCATTTGCCATCTTGAACCGACAGCCAAAACACGACCGCTGGCTCGGCATGAACCTTGTTGGACACCTTGGGCTCGCTATGTGAACAATGCCCCATCATAATCATAGCCCAACTCCTCTTTGCATTCAACGGACTACTCTGCATTTGCTCAGGAGGACTTCGTGTCGTGAACAGACTTCAGTTCCTCGAACTTTCTGGATGCATCTCGTGTTTGTCAACGGTTTTTTGGTGTCGTGGGGCCGCTGAGGGACACTGAAAAGAATAAAAAGTTCTGGCCATTTTCGGTTTTTCAATTTGGTGAATGGTGGATTTCGCAGTTAGACGAACGGGAAGTTTTGCGATGGGTCTCACAGACTGCACTCAGGGCTTGAGCAAATTTGAAACACCTTGGCAGAAAAAACGCAGGTAGGTACGACTGAAGATCATGAATTGCGTTGAAGCTAAACTTTCAGAGCATTGCCCAATGTCAGTCAGTCAGTCTCGTTGATTTTCCGCGAAATTTGGTTAACAGTTCGGAATACCTGCCGACATTGAACTGAACGAGTTATCACCATTGCTCTCTGATATACCGAAAGCAAACTGAACCTAACCTAACCTGACCTAACCCAACCTAACCTTTCCCAACACACCTATCCTACCCTACCTACAACGTCCTCACCTTCCTATCCTATTTTGGCCACTTGAGCGTGTGTGAAAACTCGTCCAGTTCAGCTTTTTTCAGATGTCGGCAGGTATTCCGAACTGCAAGCGAAATGTGCAGTATTTCTGCTGAGTCTTGATATTGGGTTTGCGGGAGATAAAAAATGGTTGTGATGTGGTGACTGCTGGAACGTCATAACAGCGAAATCGCTCATTTTCACTGTGTAAGGTTTTTGTGCCCTCTGACGTCCGCAATGGACCATTGGTTACAATCTGCGCCTGTGCTGCCCACTGATCTGGATCTGAGCCATTGACAAGCTCGGTGCAGCGCAATCGCCCTGGCCTGTAACCACAACTGACCTGCAGCAAAACCTCTTTTGAATGCTTTATGTGATGTGAGAAGAAAGGCACTATTTCATATAATTTTTTCTTCAGAACGTGGATATTGCACCATTTTGAGGCTTAAATTCTGCTTTTGGCCGATAGGTTCAGCTATAGACCGATGCTCATATGGCCTTTGGGACATGTTGTTTCTTGAATGGGTCGAAAATCCAATTCAATGCAAGCAGGTGCATGAGAAAGAGCCATGTTTAGCCTGGCTGTTGAAAGGTGGACATTTTGGACGTTCGTTTGTTGCTCGTTCACTCATTCCATTCATGTTGGCTTTACATCCTTTTTTCAAGAATTGGGTGCAACCTTTTCCCTTACATTGCTTGCTCTTTTGTCGTGTCCGGTCCCAAAAATATTGAACGACCGCCGAGTGCATGGGGGCTTCTTCTGTCGTCTCCACAATGCCCGTGCATTTACTCCCGCTGGGCTGGGTATGCTTCCGATCCAGAAAATCATTTCCAGGAGCGCTTTTCAATTTCCCGCGCTCAATAAAGCCCATAATTAGATATTCCGTTACTGGAAGAAAGACCTGTGCTGCTGGTGATAGCTGTGGTGCTGATGCGCTGATGGGATGCACAAGGGACAAATAGTAAGCCTATATCCCGGTGCGTGTAGCCCTGTGATGGTCTTCGCAACCGCATAATACATCCCGGTAGGCTACTTACAGGCTATTCAAAAGGATTTTTCATCAGACTACCGTGGGTCATGTGTCACAGGATCAGATAGGCCTTTCCATGTTGATTTTTTCCTTCCTTTTTTGATAGGCCTATGGGCAATTTCGTGCTCTTCCAATTTCATCATCTGTAAGCTCTCTTTTTTTCCGCTGATTGCCCTCAACAGTTCTCCCATATACAAAGGTACTATTAAATGTTACCATAGCATACACACAGATATGCCATTTTTTCATTGGGTACCCGTCACTCATAGAATATGTCACTTTTTCATGTGTGTCATTTGGGCGTGGATCATGCGGGCTTTAGTCATTGATTTTTTCATGCATGCCATTTGGTCCTTTGGTGCCGAAAATATGGAGAATTATGAAAATGGAGAATAATTTCATGGTGTGCAGACAAAAAAGAAAAAAAAGAGACAAAAACGAAAAGAAAACTCACGAATATCCACTTTGAAATCCACTGCGGGGTGTGGCGTTGGTGTGGTAGTGGTCATCGATATGGTAGTTTAACCGAGATGCTTTGGAGGACACGAGAGGATGGGAGTCAGTGGGGCAATATTCATGGTGCTCGCAGACAGCAGCTGCGAATTTGGGGAAAATGCCAGCGCTCTTGTGCAGGCTGGATTCATGGAATATTTCCCCTGTAAATACGCATTGAAAATTCGAATTTCCTGCGAAACCGAGTTGGTACATTCTTTTTCAGTGGTACTTTGCGGTGCAAAATAAGAACAAAGTTCCTGTCCGGTCGAATTTTCGATAGGTACCGATGACGGTTTCGGAGAATTTCGAATCCTGTTGAATAGCTCATTTCAGGAAAAACAGAATTGGAGAAAATTTCTCGACGGTGCGTTTCGGTACAAAATTAGTCAAAAATTCCTGTTGTCAATTTCGCTGGCGAAACTTAGGTCGGCCGACCTAAGTTTCGGGTGCGATTTTTGGAGATGGGTTCCAACTGGGACTTTGGGAGGGACACTGTCGTTCTTCCGAGGTCGACCGGAGCGCTGCCTGTTCGCCCCCATTTCTGTTTTGACGGTGTACTTGCAATTCCGCTTGTGTGAATTTGTTGCATGTGTGCTGCCACCCTTTCACGAAAACAACAATATGTGGGACTTTACTCAATGTGTGTATTTTGCAGGGCAGCCCAAAAGTCTTTTATCTTGGTTTATTCTGTGATCTAAAACTGTTTCTGCCTCAAACCACGAATGTCAAGACTTAGGTAAATCGGAAATTATGGTCCCGAATAACGTGATGACATCCGTTTTTGGAGCCAAAAAGTTTCAAATGACAGCAAAATTTAACTTTTTACTTTGACCAAAGACATTTGGGCTATCCTGCCTACCCTATGCACATGATGTTCCGACAAAGTGCTTGCATCTGTTATTGGAGCAAGAAAATATTTCAGATCTTGAACCAACTTTTCAGTTTCGCTGTGGCCGAAAACTTTTGGCTACCACTGTTCGTTTAATGTTGACAAAGTCCGCAGAAAAGGGATTAAAACCGGGGTGCGGCTCTTTGCAATATAGGCTCGAGAGATGCCCACCTATATCTGATACTAAAAAGGCTCCGCGGACGAATTGCTCTGTTCGCTAGGTTTGTTCTGCTCCGTTCCTCCCTGCAGCGGCCAGGCTGCCTGTCGCTTCCCAGGCTGCCACACGCGGGAGGGTGAGGGAGAATGGAATGCGGTCGAATTGACCCTCTTCTCAGTTTCTGCCTCGTATAACAGCATTCTCCCCTATTCATTGCCCGCTGCATCTGTCCAAATAGCCTGGGCCCGGCAAGGAAATAAGCTATTGCAAACTATGCCAGGAATGTGCAATTATAACTTCAGCCGGGTTGTGAAGCGGTCGGTTGCCTTGTGGACGGGGACGGGTACATGCCAGGCTATTGGCTGTATCGCATATCAATTGCCTCCAAAGAGAATATTGTGTGGAGTTGAGTCGTATATCCTAGTCATGCTATGATGGGCTTTGGCTATTGGCTTAGTGGGGATACATACACGACGAGTAGCAACCGAGATAAAGCTAGGACATGGCTCTGTGTGGAGGGCGAATTTGTCCCACCCGCGCGGCGGAAAGCCAACAAAATTGCGAACAGAAAGGCTCGCACTGTGTGACGCAAAAATTACGCCGACCTCTACTCTCACTGCATAGTCGCGCAGAATGTAGCATCAAGAAAATCAGGAATGCAAAGCACAAATTCATTTGAAACATACGAAACGACCATTGAACATTTTGGGATAATGGGGAAATGAACAGGGATAATGAACATTAAGGGATTGATAGTTGGTAAATGACAGCTCGGGACCGTGATGGATGAGTCAGTGTTCTCGCAGCATTGCATGGCTGACGCGCCGATTCTGCGGCCGTCAAAGCTGAAATTTTCCACAATATGATATGGAAGTGGTCTGTTGTCGACTTTCATCCGACTTTTTTGGACCGCTCTGTGTCTGCCGTCGGCAAGCGGAAGGAAGGGCGTCGAGTTGGAGCGGTCTGAAAAGTTGACGTTTCAACTGAGAAACTAGCTGAAAAGTTTTCCTGCTGTTACGGCCCTTCGCAGTCCTATTACAGGACAGCGAATAGCTCTTGTAATGTGCGATATTCCCTTGGCTTATTGCTTTATTCGCCTATACGGATATATCTCTTGTCCGCTTGAAGACGTCCACCTCGGCCTCGCACAGATAGCCCCTGTCTGAAGCACTGAAGGATGTGCTGTGGTGCGGTCATAATAATGTTTCACTGATATTTATGTCCTGAATGTCTTCCCGCGCGCACTCCTTTAAAATATATTGCAGCCCATTTATTCTAATCTGGCAGTTCTCGCTTTTTATTTGTTTTTATCCCAAACTTGTTGAAAAACTTCGCTCCCCTGTCGGCTGTCGTGCGACCACCGAACCCCCCGAATGCCACGCCATGGGTGTCCTCAATCGCGTTGTTTTGGAGCAAACCCACGCGTTGACCGAAGAAGAAAGTGTGGGTAATATTTTTGTCCGTCCGTTGACCAAACGCTTGTTGGTATCCGCATCCGGATAAAAGGACTTTTTTGACAGAAAGAAAACCAAGTGGACACTGGACACCAGCATTTGAGTCTCCGGAACAACGAACAAGAACTACGAACAAGACCAGCCAACACTCTCAAAAACACGTGCCATGAAAACGCAGCGAAAAGTGTTCTTTTGAGGCCAGGCGAACAAAACCAATCGGCCCCTTTTAGAACCACGATTTTCTTTCAAGTTCTTTCATTTTTGTGTGGAGAAAACTGTCCGAAACAAAAAAAATTGTTGGGAGACGAGCGGCAAATTGATGAGCATGTCGAGAAATTTGTGCCAAAAATGGTGAAAGCAAATTGGCGAATGTTTTTGGTTCCATTTGACAAAGTGAAGAAAATGCAACAATTGTTTTCGATGGGATGGGGCCATTTTCTTCGAATATTTATTTCGCTAACATTTGTGAAGATTCAGTTTCCAGTGACAGAATTGTGATTGAAAAACAGAAAAGCGATCAACAGAAAAGCGATTGTCGGGTCATTCAGTTGCGTTTCTGTTTTTGATTCCATCAAGCCAAGGAGTGTTTCTCTGCACTCCTTGATCAAGCATTGTGAAGAAAACACAATCTGGTTTCAGGACTTCCAAGCCGACCAATCAGCGTGCGGCAATTTTGGCTTGCAGGATTCAGCCCGGACGCGTCTTTTAGAAAGACCCACTGAATTGGGCATATCCCGATTTTACGATTTTACACGAGACGAAAAAGTGAAAAATGAAGCTCATCTCAGTTCTCACCAAACCTAACCTGTCAAATCTAACTTTGCCTGACCAAGCCTTTTTTGTTTGTTTTCAACGCTTTTTTCCCGTTTTTGGAGGGTCTGGGTTTTAACACGTGGTCATTCAACACGTCGTGGTAGGCATTTCTTAAACATGCAGCCCGGACAACCGCCAGCGTCAATTTTTGGATGCAGATGGATTGTCCGAAACTTTGCGTGCACGCCGCCCCGGAGGCGTATTTAATAAATCTATACGAATCGGGGAATATCCCGATTTGGCGCTTGGACAAAAAAGCAAAATAAAGCTAACCAACCAACCTGACCTCGCCTATAACTGACCAATCCAAACCGAACCAAACCCATTTTCTATGTTCAGAGTGTTTTCTTGCTTTTTTACGGCTCGGGGTCGGGACTTTTACATGGGGTTTGATGGAAAAGTGCCCGATTCGTACAGATTAATCAAATACGCGCCCCGGAGAATACCAAACTGGCCCAATTTCACATTTTTGGATAACGGACACATTGGGTTGTTTCCGGAAACTGAGGCGAATCCATCACGCACAAGTGAGCTTTTCTTTGAAAAGCGGATGAACCGCGACAAGGGACCGGTTCACAACATGGCGCTCTGTTTGGGATCCAGAAGCCGGAAAAATAATTGTCCGCTGCGCAGCCTTGTATTGCTGTCCACGACTGTTCAAACTTGATCTTTTTTTTTGTTTCGTTGGAGGTTGGCCGAAAACGAGCCCTGATGATTCGGCGGTCGTGTTTTTGAGAGCCTTTTGCTGCCGCTTGCTCCTACCTTTCTTTCTTCGAATTGTCGTTTTGGCTTGTATTCTTCATATTCTGGTGAAGTGTGCATTTGCTTCTGCAACCGTGGGAAACATTCACGGAATTTTAGTTTTACCAGCCGGACAGGACAGATTTGCTGGGGGGAGTGTTCTTGTCCATTCCTCCAGTCTGCTGCTGTCCCGCGAACGATGGTCCACTCATGGGTCCCTCTTGTGAAATGGGCCTGTGAGTGGTGGCCAATCCTGTCCAAACGTAATCGGCTTCCAACAGCGAGCGACCATCATCAGCCTGACTATTGATGCTGGGGACTTCGTCACTGCGCGACCAATTCAATAGTTTTTTGCCAACTGAACATTCATCATGTTCCTTTTCGAGTAGTGAAAATTTTGAAAACCCCCAAAATCACCCGTTTGGCGGTCAAAAACAGCAGTTTTCAGATTTTTCCTGTTCTCAGAGATGAAAAGCGGTCCGTATATGCCAAATTTTACCTGATACCAAATTTTCAAAGCTGCAAGAGGTCTATTGAAGTGCCCAATAATTTATGTGGGTCAGTCGGTGAGTCACGGAAGTCAATTTTATTTGTGTTGAAGATAAAAAAATCCTTGCACTTTCCGGCGGTTTCTACTGGGCGAGCCAAAAAAACCGCTCCCATAATAGCATAATTGCTGAAACCGCTCCCAAACGCACATGTGCACGGTTTCAGTTCGGGAGTGCCCGCTGTCTGCCGACATTTGGTGAAGCCAAAATCGCGCACCAGGTGGGAACGAAACAGTCGGTTGACAGCATGCAATAGGCAGGCGACAGAAAGTGGGTTGGGTTTGTATTGGCACTTTGATCTGGTGGTGAACGCGTTTGTCTCGTGATCCGAAAGACCTGGCTTCGATCCCGGGTCGCGCCGGATTTCTTTCAGGCGCTATTAACCAGGATCATGTGGCAAGAAAGCGCAGGTTGTCGTGGCGCGACCTGTCGTCCTTCGCTCGTCAAAAGAAAGAGTTCCGTGTGCACAACACTGCTCACACGTTGATGAACACCTTGCCCAGGTCCAAGACAGCTTTGCTCACCAATTGGTTTACGTTCTACCTATGGTTGTGCAGTACTATCCCTATTTTGGTTTCTTTCAGAGCCTTCTGTGGGGGCAGCGTTTCTTTCCCCGTCTTGCTATCGCTCCATGTTGTTGGTTCTTTTCGAAAAACGCACATGAAATGCAAACTGCTCACCGCCCTTTTGTCGTCTTCGTCACGCGCTGGCAATGAGTTTGAATTTGTTTGAATGTCTTGGTTTCTTGCTTGCTCTGAATAAATTATTTTTCACAGACATTCCGAAATTGGCGCTGTCTATTTTGCTCTATAATCCGAAAAAAGAGCTTGCGTATTGCGCAAATATTCATCCCCAAGCACTTTCCGACGTTCGTAAAATTTCGTTCCTATCTTTGCCCTTTGGTATGCCAGTTGTTTCTCGTCTCGTCTCGTCTGAAAATTACCGAAATGATCCAAGCATGGAAGTCGGGATAATGGGTCCAACGTTATGTTGTCATGCGGACCAGTCAGCGAGGAATTTGTTTGGTAATGGATTGGGTTCACCAACTTATCCGTTAATCACTTCACTTGTTTTGTTTTGCTTTGTCCTGCTCGCGCCGCAGCCACAGGTCCAATACAGGGTGCATTGGAAAGGTGTGCACGAAATTTGAAGAATTGTTCTTCATGCCAACAGGGATATGCAAAAATGAAAGAGTAATTTTTCGAAAACCCACCCTTTTGGTGTTTTTGTTCACAAAAGTTTCCCATTGTTGCAACCGGACATTTTTGGGCAAAAACGGTGGAAGGAGTGGGATTTTGAAAAATCATCTCTCTTTCCTTTTTGTTTGTTTCATGCTGAGGAGTGAGGACCCAAATGTCTGCAAATTTATAAAAGAGACAATGAAGAAAATTTATGAAAAAGATAATAAATTTTGGCAAAATTCCACTCCTTCGACCCCTTCGACCGTTTTTGTCAAAAAAGTCTGGTTGCCAACTGCAACAATGGTGAGCTTTTATTGGCAAAAACCCCACAAGAGGTGGGTTTTTCGAAAAAAAATTCATTTTTGTTTTTATTGAAATGAAGGATAATTCCTCAAATTTTGTGCACACCTTTCCAGTACACCATGTATTTTCGAATTTTTGCAATTTTCAGTCAATCTCGCCACTTGCGTGAGAGCAACAAAACGGTAAACGGCAGCGAGAATCGGCATTCAGTGGCGATGGCAGGATTTGACAGTTTTTGTTTTTATGACGTTTTGTTTTATGGAACCGCATTTTCCGAAATGCAACGGTGGCCAAACAATTCCGTTGACCATTTGCAGAAATTCCACAACGACAAAACCTGGGACATTTTGATCGAAATTAGTTGCCAAATTTGAGTCGATGTAATGCTTCCACCGTGCGGACCACCCAATTTCGGTCTGGCTTGGAAGTGGTTCGCTTCTACCGTTCGTGTGGCTGCCATTCTTTGCAAAACGTAGGCCTATCGTGCAACGGTGATTATCATTGTGCATGGGCAACCGTTATTGCTGGTTGGAGCAGCATTCTTAATTTTTTGCGGAGATCAGACGATATTATTTGACATGCTCTTGCTGAAACCACCAGGCGTCTGCCACCACAGCTGGTAAAAATGATGTCTCAATAAAATTAGACGTCATTTTGCTGCCACAATCAAAGTCCCAGAACAAGTTTTCCTTTTTTTACTTTTTGGGCCAAAAGGGGCTTTTGGCCAAAAGCCAACGCAGGGTTTTTTCGTCCAAAGGCTCTTTTCTTTTTTTCTGTTGCGGATGTCGACCAGCGGATGTCGAATGGTCGACATCGGAATGGTCGGGGAAATCCACACGACCAAGGGTGGACCTCTTCTTGTGGGGCTCGGTATCATAATGCAGGGAAGCTCCGTGGTTACAAAGACCAAGATCGCGGACGTGATTTGGGGTTTATGGACGGGCTCAAACTGTAAGTTGGTCCGACTTTTTTGTGGGCTGACGCCGAGTAGTAGGTTGACAACAATCAATTGGCGATGAGGCCAGGTTTGGAAGCTTTAATTATTGAGCGAAAAGAAACCGCGAATCACGTCCTCGAACTTCCGGACAGGTCTTTGGGACTGTTCCCAACCCAATGATGTCATGCAATCAACATTGTCTGCTGATCATGGCGGGCTTTTTGTAACGGACCTTTATGCACTATGCATTGAAAGAAACGCATCGTGAGAATCTCATATGCAACTGTCACCGATTGATCAAGTGGGATACAAGCATACTACGTGAAGGAAGTCCGATCAATTGCCACTTGCCCAAGGTCTTTACAGTGGAAACAGGCTGTTTTGATTTTGAGTTTTTGTTTGCTCACCATGGTCCCGGCAACGGCCAAATCTGGGTGCTGTGCCCCACCTTTCCCACCCTTTCCAATTCCCCATGGCAACCCCAAAAATTAGCAAGAGGTAAGAACCTCGTTCCCGCCGAAGCCGGTATTTGGCAAGGGCCGCAAAACCAGTCGAAGGCGAAAATTTCCGTTTCGAATTAGGGTTTCATCGGGGCCCGGGTGGGTTTTGGGGGGCCCCCCCAAAAGGCCCCAAAACCCAAACCCAAAATTTTGGCCCCATGGGAAATTTTTGGGGCCCCCTGGGTTTCCAACCAAAAGGGGTTTTCATGCAAAGGGCCAAATTTTTGTGGGCCCTTCAAAAACCTTTGGGGGCCGGCAACCCAATTGGAACCTTTTTCCTGCCCGTTTGGTTTTGAATTAAAATTTTTCTTTGTTTCGTTTTCCGTGTTCGATCCGACAGATGAACATGAAAAATGCATTTTCGCACAAACTGACAGACGGATTAAAAGACAGGCCGACAACAATAATTAGCAAATGCGATTTGACCAATTTGGTGACCGAATTTTTTGCGTTGACATTTTGTCACTTTTTACGCAAGATCCTGCTACTTTTGATTGAGGTTTTACTGAAATGGCGGAATAAGTCTGAAATGGCCATGCCGTCTCTGCTCCTTTTTACCATTTTCAGACGAACTCCGCATTTTTCAGATCGAGGTACCGCGTTTGTTTCGCGACTTTCTATTTTCCTTGCCACTTTTGGGAAAAAATTGCGACTTTCTTGCAAACAAAAGCAAGACAAAAGGCTGATCTTTCGTTTCGGATCATAGGCGGTTTTCAGTGCGACAATTCTTTTGCTCTCTGGAGGACCTACCGCTCTTCTTTCCTGTTCTGCCATGTCCCGTTCTTCTGGCTCTGCTGTCCTGTTCCGGTGGAAAAAGCATAAAGAACGAAAACGAGATCCAAAAAATGGCAAGATTTGCGACTGCAATCATTTTGTCAGCACAGAAATGGTAGGTACCCGTCTGACAAGTTTAGGTGCCAATCATATACTGATTGAGAAAGTGAGTAGATTACCCATCACCTGTGGGTACTTGTGCCATTCTGTGGTGGTATGGTCAATCAGCAGGTTGCTGGAGGGCCTGTTTGTTGCTTTTCAATCACTGCATAAATTTTCCTACATTTTGCCTGTCGTAATTCAGCTGATGCCCAAAATGGCATCATGTTACATTCCACGTTTTAAACTGATTGGAATAATTTGCCAATTTGATATATTCAGTGTTGTGTTGCGACTTGCGAGGCAAAGTTTTCGCGATATTCCATGTAGAATCATGCAACAGCAAAAACTCTCGCGATTTTTCTTGGGAATCAAAAATTGGGAATTTCAAAGGTATGTTGCAGTTTTGGGCAAAAATCTTGCGTAAAATGGAAAACACAGTCAACTGTCATTCCATATGCTTTGTGTTGTTTATTTCTTTGTTTTGTTTTATTTCTTGATTGTATGACAGGTTGAGTACTTGCAATTGAAGTCAGTTGCTGTTTTCACGCTCACGCTGAACACTCTTATGCCTCACGTTTTTTGTATTTTTTCGTAATTTTTGTGGGCATTTCAGAATGCAAAAACTCAGCTAACGTGTGCCTGTAATTTTTCCAAGGTTATTGCCTTCAACAGTTGTCAGCCTCAGCTTATTCCCACTTTTCGTTTCAGCTGTTTTCATCGCCAGACCCTGCGAGAACACTCTTCCTCCTTCCTCGGAAACAGGTCAGACAGATACAGATGTAAACAATGTACGACCAAAAATTCGGCATTTTAAATTTTTTTCTCTCTTTTTTGCTTCCCGTTTTAGGCCGGAACGAGTTGATAGCCAGGTATATCAAGCTTCGAACTGGCAAGACGAGAACGAGAAAACAAGTCAGCTCCCACATCCAGGTGTTGGCCAGGCGAAAGCTGAGAGAGGTACAGACTAAGTTGAAGGTTAGGCGCTGGCATGAATGCATGCGAGCTGTCCTGTAAATTGGTAACAGTTTCGAATCCTTTGACAACATTTTTGAGAAGCTAGTTTCCTGGGCGTTATCTTGGTGTCTTGGACGTTAATAGACGGACACCAATGGAAATGGACAGACCACACCATTTACAACGTGAAGAGAGGTCAAACACGTCCATGCAATTTCCACTGAAATGTGCTCAGGAATTCGAAACTGTACTGCAAACTGATTTTTTCACACCTTGCCTGCATTTTAAATTTATCTGCAGCATTTTGCATTTTAAATTTATCTGAAAGTCTGGAGTTTTGGGAAGAGAGTTCTGACCGCATTACGTAAAGTGCCTGATACATTCCGAAAATGATCACGGATCATGTTGAAATTGACATTTTTTGCACGATTCCTCGAAAAACGCACATGCACCACATATGCGTTTCATGGAAATTCTGTTTCGTCTTCGGTCGTGATACCCTTGTTCGGTTGCTTTTAAATTCCCGTTGGTTTTTTACCGTCCAACTAGAAAGTCTTAAAGATCTCTTCGATATAGAGGATGAGGATCGAGTTTTCATTGTTGCAAGTTTCCATTTCCTGTTCCTTTAATTTCCAAATTTTGACCATAAAGAAGCGGTTCTGTGAGGACCATGCGGCTCTCGCTGGAAAGGTTTTTTTCTTGGTTGAGATCATGCTTTTGAAACAAGTCCCTACTGTCTGCTCCCGCCTCCAATTTCAAGTCATTCAGTATTCCCTAGGGCAGGGCAATTAAAAGTGATGTTCGCATATTCTCCATTGTCCTTTCACTCCCTCCCTTTTTGTCGCATGCTACTTCTGACTTCCAGTTTCGAGAGATGAAATTAAAAAAGGCATAAAAAGATTAAAGGCAGGCAAATAGCTGCAATAGCATCTGGCAATAAAATTGGAAAGCAAAAGTGGATGGCGTGGGGGGTTGGGATAAGCCAAACTAGACTATTTGATATCAGAGGGCCAAAGAGCCCCCGCTTTCAGCATCAACGGACTTCCAGTTCTTTTTTTATGTGCAATTAATCAATTAATGACCAAAGTTTTCCTGGCGGGGCCATTTTGCCCGAACTGCTGAACTTTTCACTTCTCAGTCTCTTCAACAACAAGCTCCAACCGCCTTTTTGCGAATGGCTGAGCTGCAAAAAAATGGCCAGGATGAGAAGCAACCCACGGGTTGCAGTATAGAAAAAAAAAGAAAGGGTTCCTTTTTGAAATGAGGCGGGTTGCAGAGTTAACACCGTATCAGACTTTTAACATCGTTTCGTAGATTTTTTTTTCCCCAGTTTATTCATTACCTAGTGCATTCAGCCCACTGTAAAGACTGGCTTGTCTGCAATGAGAATCATTCCCCAGGCTATTGGAATTTTAATTTTTTGTAGATTATATCTTGGCGTAAAATATGCTAAATTTCAGTTATTTTTCAGTTTTATTGACAGCCAGACTTCTATAGGTACGCGTAAACCACGTATTTTTTTTTTATCAAGGATAATTTTATGGCCACCTGATCGCCCTTCTTCTTTGCCTCTTCCCAATTTCCATAACACAATTATTGGTCTGATTCTACACTTGGAAATGGAAATTGGCATGCATGTGCAAATGTGGACGCTTTCACATGATAATAATTGTAATTGTAATTCGTTTACGATAAAAATGCAAACATGACACAACGTGAATGGGAAATCAAAAAGATCAGCAATAATTTACAGGCAAACATTTACAAGATAAATTAATCAAGCATGCACAGACTGTGTGACCGAGCCCGTAAAATTTTGAGGATCAGTGAGTCATTGGGGAGGGAATTCCACTCCCAAATTGTTCTGGGAAAGAACGATTTAAAATGCGTATTGAGCTTCAAAATGGGTACAGTAAATTTGTATGGATGAGAACTGCTGTTAGTGAAAGTGTTGGCTTGTATTTCGTCCGGCAGAGAAAGAAGCAGCGAACCTCTAAGAATCTTTTTAAGTGTATAAAGCCGTCTCATCGATCTCCTCTGTTGGATAGGCAAAAGGCCTAATTCGTTAAGTATCCTTGTGCGATACAAGATAAGAAGGCACTGGTTTTCCTCAGGTTGTCAAAGGATGGCAATACAGGGGGAAATTATCTCTGCATCTGAAGTCAGATTAGCCTAAAAATGCTCGCATAACTATGGGGAGCCTGTGGTGTAAAGTGTGTTCATTTTCAGAATGGTCCACACCAAAAATCGCAGCAAAACGAACGTGGGAGCGGGGGCACGGCAGTTGTGCGCAAACTCTTCAACATTCTTTGTCAGAATATCCGAATTTTTTCATTTATGCACGGATGGAGAACTGAAATTCCCGAAAGCGATGGTAGCTCAGTAGCAGAGCACTGATCGTGGGTTCAAATCTCGTCATCAGCAATTTTTTTAAATTTTCGTCTGGCACGTTTCCTTGGACAAATCATATATCACAGATGGAGAAATAACCAAAACATGATTTTGAAATTTTCCAGACATGAATTCGAATGCCTGTCTTCCAGTTGTTGGCAACAACAGCAGTTGTGGCCTCAAATCATTGCAGGTCGGTGCCAATAAATTGCAAAGGGAGGGCCAGCGAAGTTTCGGATCAGTGCTGCACCAGAAGTGCACATTTTAAAATCAGGAGCGGAACGACCAGCAAACTGGGCAGATCGTGGTCACAGAAATTTGCAAAATCACAGAAAATTAGAATTATCAAAAGATTGAGAGGTGAAGTGAAAACCGACTGAGTTTCGCAAATTGAGCCCTCGGCTCAAAATCTCCGATAACCGATTTTGCACAAATTTGCAGATCCCTGCATGTAAAAAAGGGCGCGTACCATTCTGAAAATGAACAGACTTTAGGAAGCTCAAGTAATTTATTATAGGCAATCGGAATTATAGCTCTCAGGCTGGTTCAAGAACCTCTGGAACTATTTACCAACCTGTCTCCATTGGGTATGACAAGGCGATCGCACCTGACGATCTTGTCAGTGTCTGGGGTTTTAAATTTGCATGCTGGTAACCATTGGGGGTGGCTCCTTGGCACCAAACTTGGACTGAGTTCAAAAACAAGCATGATTGGTGACTTGAAAGTGGCAAGAGGTCATGAGAAAGGTCACAATTATAGGTACGTTACGAAAGTCAAGGACTGCAGCGTCAGCATTAAGCATAAGAAAGCATGATGGCCTAATTGTTCTGGCATTTGAAAGTAATTAATCCCCATGGGTGGTGAGTACAATGTCTGCCTTGCGTGCACGAGGGACTGGGTTCTATCCACACCAACAACGTAATTTTGCAATCAGGTATTCATCTTCAAAGTGCATCTGAATGCCACAAACCTTCATAACACGGTTTTCATTTCAGTAAAAGGCCCGATAAATCTAGACACTTGGCCGTGGTTTACACAGTGAGTGCATCATTTCAGGTTCAGACAAGTAACGTAAATCTGCAAGAGTTGTAAAATCTGTGGAAAAACCTACTGAAAAATGTGAAATTTCAAAGAATTGATTGGGAGCTCCATTTGGAACGCAGATGGATTGCCTCTTCAGTCAAAACCAGTGCCAGATAGATTTTATGCTTTAAAGCAAAAATAGGTAGCCTACCTACTTTGCAACTACAAGCTCACCTACTCTGCCATAAATGTAGCAAAATGGAGTGGAAGCATCAGGCAAGTCCAGTTCCAATTAAAGGACTACCTATCTTATTCGTGCAAAACACTGCAAACAATGCAATTTTCTCTGTCGCTCAGGATTCTACACTGGATTCTCAAGGAATATCCAGAATCCTGGAGGAGCAAATGCCCTTCTCAGCTTCA